>LVVM01006280.1:35243-59113 GCA_001882365.1 Rhizopogon vesiculosus | reverse complement strand
ACTATCGGCTGTCGACTTTATATTGACCCTCCTTCTTCACTCTCACCCAGCCACAATCATTGCGCTCGTTGTTGCTGTTATCACAGCAGTTCTTTCGACTGTTGTCTTCGCTGTAGATGTTGCCCTTGTAGTCGCTGTTAAAAACAACATCCACTCCCTTTTCTCTGGAGGCGACTTCGTTGTAAGCTTCGGCAATGGCGCATGGATGTCATTAGTAGCGATGATCTTGACCTGGTTACTGGTTATCATGCTGTCAGCACAACGGTATTATTTCTGTGGTGTGAGACGGTAGGTTTGCGAGAACTTCTCCGTGACGCTATCATTCTGATTTACCGATTAGCCCAAAACCCGAATCAAATACATCGGAAGAAGACAGTATAGAGAAGGTCACGATCTAAGATGGACAATCCTGCCCTGTAGTACATGTAGTACATGTTGACAAATTACAACTTAAAATGTATTGTTTCACGACTGCAATGCGCTGCTAGTTCCAGGGTTGCGACAAGTTAAGGTCATGAATTATTATAGCAGTTGATGTCAGAGATGAATATCTTGACAATAGCGACTTTTTTAGAAAGAAAGAAAATTAAATAACAGCCAAACAGCGCGTCTGCGCATATACTCGCGTGATGGAGTTGATATTCACAGACGGTTTTTCTGACGACGACTTACAATACTATCCCTCCGCTGATGATTCTGGAGAGCGAACTGTTGCTAGAAGCTCAACTAGTACGATGACTACAAGATCGTGTTTACCATCGACAATCGGCATCAGACTGCACTACTGTCCCTCAAAAAGCCTGCAGATTGCGAACACCGTGTATCAAAATGATGACACCTCTCCGTTTCAGGCTTTCAGCTTCTTGAGAGAGCCAAATTCGACGCGTTTGCGGTGTAGTCGCTCCGCCGTCCCTTGCTTTTGCGCTGCTATGTTATGATGTGATGCCTATCAGAAGTTGCGTTCTTTTTCGAATGCGGGAAGTCAAACAGAATGTTGTATATGATAACGTTGGATTTCGTCTTCGAGCATCGATTACAGTCGCGGACTATGGACGAACTGTAAAACTACAAACTAACAGACAAAAGGAAATGGGAGCGACAGTGAAAAGGAGTTGTGCAAGAGCACCTCGAAAGTGTTGATCGGGAAGTGGTCCACTTTGGGACACGCTGTGACGCCGACGCATGAAGCACGCGCTTTGGCGATAGATGGACTAACCGCAGTGGGACTGCGCCACCCGGTGAAACGATTCAGAATTCGTGAAGCAGCAAAGTCGACAATGGTTTTCGAACGATGGACAGCTCTAGTCGCTGGCCGAATGCTAGGCGACGTCATGGGCGCTGAACGGCAAGCAAGGTTAACGCCGACGCCGAAATGTTTTGTAAGCCAACGCACTATTTCAAAAACGGATTGTTCTGCGCAACTTGTAGGATCCAAATAGAAATTGATTTCAGAGAAAGAATATCATGTACAAGGGAGGCATAAAGACTACAGACTCGGACAATACAGTAGCTGCCTGACGTGAACAAATTACAACTCTCCAAGCCTAACATTCAGCGCCTGAATCTGAAGAGCACTCATTTTGCCCACCAGCTCCCTCTCAAAAAAATCCTTCCGAACGGCAGGAGGCCACGACCTTATAACGATGAGATCGGCCTCATTGTTAATGCCCAGTTCCTCGAATGCCGAAACGAGGTGTCCTAAATCCGGGTTGACGGTCTGAAGAAAGTTTTCAACAACTTTATCATCTCTGCGGGCAATAGCACCGGGGTACTCGAAGTCGTGATCTTCGTACGGAGGGGGTGGACCTGTGGGAGCGGGCAAGCTAGCATCATGCTGTCACGAAAGCATTAGTGACGTGGTGACTTGGCGACATTATCACATTTACCTCTGAGGGAGGGGTTTTGATGCGGACAGGTTTGGGGGGATATTTAAACCTCATCTTCTTGCGGAAGTCGTGGCGCTTATAATACGTCCTCTTGGATAAATAGTGCTCTATATAGAGCTCAACCGGCCATGCGTCCACATATCTGGATATCATGGGGGCCAGTTCTCCACGGGCCTGAGGAGATGTTAGATGATTATAAGTCGTCGCTCAAGTAAATAACATACCCAGTCCAGATAAGCAGCCCAATCGTCCGGATTCTGTTCGTACAAAAATCTTTCGCAGTCGAGGAGAACGTGTGCTCGATCACGAAGCACTTTCTGTTATCGCAGATCAGTAGATCAGCAACCGGTGATGGATGCTCAATCAAATGTCACCTTGAAGCGCTCGAAGGCTACTGGCGTAATGTCCATGACATGGATTATGTTTTCTTGTGTGCCAGAAACGAGCCGCCGAAAATCTGTTGCAGTGGGTCGCGGTATCCTGTCACCGCTGTCGTCTACCGTAGTCGTTCCACCGCTGCTTTGTGTTCCTGACGTAGGAGTGCTGGGAGCAGGTCTCATTCCCGTTGAGACCACTTCATTATTTCAATAGAGCGGGGAAAAAATAGAGGAGGGACACTCACTGGTTGGTACTGATTGTGAGGTACTGATTTCGATAACGAACGTTAAAAGAGTGCGAAAGCATTTGTACCAGATGTAAAAAAGGTTGCGGATGATCCCGCTGGACCATTCTAGCAACTCCATCATTTCCAGAGTGAAAAATACCGGCAGAATGGCCGATACTCATGCGACAAGGAGTCACGCAGATCGTGACTTGGACGCCTTGCTGTTCCCACCGATCATAAAAGGACCAATACAATCTGTGGAGATGAAAGATAAGTAGAACATGATGCTGCGAACTTCCAGAAGAGATATCAAGGAGGAAGGCTACGAACCTGTGTTTCGATCGAAATGATATCTTTCACCAGTTAAGGCCGGATGGGCAGTCTCTGTGACCTGGTCGCCGTTTCCGAAGATTCAAAAGATGCCACTTGGGGGAGGGTCAAATTATAAGAGTAAAGAAACCCCTTACAGCTACACTGAGTCAACGACCACAAATGCGTACATATCTCACCCGCCGGATTGTCTCCCACAGCACCCCAGGGTGTCGTGCTTTTGAAACAGACTGTTTGTCTCCACCGTATCCACACTGGGCAGCATGGCGCAAGGCCCGCCCTAATTGTCAATGGGTCGCGGTTGGGCTC
The DNA here is from genome assembly GCA_001882365.1 of Rhizopogon vesiculosus. Lineage (NCBI taxonomy): Eukaryota > Fungi > Basidiomycota > Agaricomycetes > Boletales > Rhizopogonaceae > Rhizopogon > Rhizopogon vesiculosus. Next base: position 55,984 of record LVVM01006280.1, on the reverse strand, counting down.
TGTTATTGCATGTAGAATTTCACAAAGATAATCTTAGGTTCCGTCAAAATTGATAAAGATAAAGTTCGCCATCGACTTCTCTGAATCCAGTCGGCGAAACTGGGTGTCCTCATGTCGGGATATTCCTCCCCGTGATCTAGGAGGATAGCCGGACCATAAAACTCTTTGATGGTAATCCTTGCGGAATAGATGCGTCACGATAGACATCACATGCAAGATGTGGAAGTCCTTCTTGGAACAGTTGGAGATCGAGAGTTTGAACGGGGGCACTTGGTAATTTTAGACCGTGTACATTGCGCAGTGGATTTTCCTATTGATGCTGTGAGGGTTTGTTCATTTTCCAATATCTGACTTGCAGCGTAAAAATTAAATGATACCGTTGAGTCGGAAGACGTACCGAAGAGTGTATAAAATGCAGCGCCCATTTGGATGTCGGTGTCTGCGGGTGTATCTGCGCACACTTTAACAAAATAGCGAGTCTGTGCGAAGGCATCTTGGGTAGGGAGATCATGGAGAAGTTCGGAGATTCATCATCATCGGAAACTTGTCTATATAGTGCTGATACAAGTCGCCTGCAGGTTGTCATCTGTCTACAATGGATATCTAGACAGCCGTCGACCAGCATATTACGCTGCAATCGTGCCTCGTTCCTGCAAAATACATTGTTGTGGGTCAGCAACTTGAATGGGCCTCTGATTTGCATTGGACGCGTTCACCAAGTCAAAGAGGTTAGCATTTCAATTTATCCATCTTTTACTAGTCTCCCCTAGGCAGGCCTTTATAGACGAAGGAAGATAGCCGTTCCTTCTAATAAATATCTTTGACGGCGTAAAGTGAAGGTCAACCTCAGTTGACCGCTTAGTAAGCCATAATGATGCCGTGATACCTCGCCTTGATTCTGAATCGGAATTTCTGAAGTGCTTCAAGGGGCGGCATGATCGACGCCACAGTATATGCGTGTTTGAATTAGAGACGAGAAACAACTATGACATCTAGTGCTACATCAACTGTCCGGTAACACATCATACATTCACAAGATTGTCCGACTCGGAAGGCACACTGAGAGACCTCAAAATGGTGTACCCTCATGATACTACCAGAACACCGCCAGCTAGCAGTATAGCCCCAAGCAAGAACGAATTCGGGCTCGACGCAGACATAAAGGCAGAATTGGTGTTCTATCAGGTACGCAAAGTTAGAAGGCAGAATATAATGTTCAAGATTAATCTCATACCAGCTGTTGGGAGCTGTTAGCGGCGGGGCAGCCATGGATGCAGTTAAGGTTCAAGTTACTCGAAATAACGGATGCAATCTGGGAATCTATGGGAGATGCTGCGACTGTCGGCAAAGTCAGGCTCTAGATGGCATTGAACTGGAATTGAGAGGATATGCTTACCCATTGTAGATATCGCGAAGAGGACAACCCAGAAGGATAGGATGCGAAGGGTCATTGAGGACATATTGGTTAGGTATAAGATGGATTGAGGTATATGCGAATCGTGAGGTCCAGAGTAGTTCTTGAACGGTGACAGTAACGGGAATGACACAAATAATGAGTGGACAAGATGAGGGCCTAGTCAATAAGCCAGGAGGTGAGGTGGTCGAGAGGGAATGCTTAAATGATGAACGACCAAGCGCCTACTTATACAGTCAAATTTTTAACCAAGATGAGATGTTACTTTCATCCAAAAATAGTAGTTAATCGTGATCGCGCTTGGCGTGACGATCACGTGAGTTGAGTTCTTGTACTTATTTTGTTGTAGTCTCCAATGTCCTTGTTGCTCAATAGACAAGGTCGTGAAGAGGAGTGGAGAAACGCTAGTAGTCCATTATGCAGGCACTAATACAGAATTACTTCGTTGTCGCAGAATAAAAGGGGCTTTATACTCGTCAACATCTACTGATGAGTTCACGTTGGACGTGTACATATGAAAAGACTACTTTGTTGCGCAGGTGCATGCTTGCTGCTGATCAGTGCAGTTGCAGTTCTCGCCTGTGCCTTTACACTCGCACTGGCGATGAGGATGCAATGAGGACGATGAGATCACAAACGGCAATGTTAAGCACGTACCTTATTAGAGTGTTTCTTGTTGACACAGTCTTCGCAGTTGCATTTACCCTTGGGGCAAGCACACCCAGTGCCCGAAGGGCCACATGCGCTGGAGACGCATTTAAACTTAAGCTTAAGTAGAATGTTAAGTGAGTGACCATACTCACCCGCAGTTGCTGATACAAGTACAATTTCCTGCCATGTTGGTGGTGAAGTGTTGGTTGAAAAATGAGTTCTTTTGTTTAGATGGTGGGTCTGAAGAGAACGGCACCAAAGTCACTCTCCTATAAGTAGGATGTCTGCGCACTATGACGTCGAGCCTGACGTCGCCGGTTACCTCCCCAAGGGGTGATTGAAATTAAAAATATACGCTGAGCACTTGAAGCACACAATTCCAGCGCTGCAGGATGGCCTGCATGACAAGAAAAGCGTTCACGTTGGTTGGTGAATCCGATGAACGTCACGGACCACGGTAAGTACTTAAAGTAGTACATAACGTAGATCCCCAACAACACGACATTGTGCAAGATTCCCACGACCACTAGACATCGCAGACGACGTCAGGCGTCTTGACAGTGCTACTACTAAGCTAGTGAGCAGGTTGCGAACACCGTCGACGGTTGAAGGTTGAGGAATCCCGACGATGAACTCCTACCCGGCTGAGCTCTTGGTCCAACTGGCACCAGTCATGTTCGTTGCAGGCCTTGACCCGGCTGTACTGCCAACTTCTACTTCAAACACACCACAATCTCCAGGACAATCCCAATCACCCCCGCCCACACCTACCAAGCATGATCCTTTCCAGAGCCTCATTGCACGCCTCCGTGATGTTCTACAATCGCAGCGTAAAGCTGCAATATGGGCCCCAGAGCGCACAAGGTCATTTCAAATGATCCTTGTCGACAGAAACGTCAGGTTCCCTCCACGCAAGCTCGTTTCGCCAGAAGACCCTGCATATTCTACCGCCCATTCACCGCTTTCGCCCTTGACACCTTCGTCACCCTTATATCCGGACGGCCTGATTGCGCCCATTTGGATACGAAAACACACTGCACTATTACCGAGCGTGTTTGTTCTTTTCCTTCGATTGTTTGAACCGCCCCCGGTACATACACGATCCCCCTTGGACACACCTGACCCAGATTATGAACGCGAGAAAGCAGAAGAGGAGCGCAGAAGAGACGCAGAACTCAGCGCTGAGGTTGCAGCGCGAAAGAAGACGACCAATGAACGTGGTATCAAATTGACTGTCGTCCTACTTGCAAGCAGGAGAATGCTCGGTACATCGTTTGCATCTGTATTACTAACAACGAGTCTCTAACTATGTATTAGACGACCCGTCGCTGGATAGCCGTCTCACCTTCATCAGGAGACAGAGTGGGCTTGACTCTCGTGCAGCCTTGTTTGTCCTCAGTCCAGTTAGTACATCTGAATTGCATGATTTTGCGCGCAGGTGAGGACACCCTGACTTTCTCTGCGGTTGTTCCCATATGATGCTCCAGTCTACAAGATGCCCTGTATGAACCTGCGGTCGAATATTACACCTTGCACTCCAAACGAGTCAGACGGAAGCGCAATCGGCACTCTCAAGCTGTTTCATCATACAACTCCCCACTTGCTCCCGTGGGCGCTGCAAGTGCCCGCCCACTGCGCCCAGAAGGGTGGACGGTGCGATATGAATACAAGATGGCATGCTTTGCAGAGTTCAGGGGGGAGGATGAGGTTGCGCTCAAGTCTGTCACATTTATCACTCCCGAATGGGCGGGCATATTGAGTTTCCCAGACATTACCAGGACGCGTACACGAAACTCATGATTATGTTCGGATCGACGGCCATCCTGCCTCCTCGGACCAAGCGTTGGGCAGAAGCCAAAGTCCTTGCGGATGCTATAAACGCGAAGGTGCGAACGCACGCACCTTACGCGATCTGTCTTACGACTTGCATCGACAGATTAGCAAACTCTATCTGTACAATCGCGAGCACTCGCTTGCACTTTCACATCACAATTCCCACATGCGCCGGTTTGCAGATTTTTCGCGGGGTTGGGGTATAGGCGAGGAGACATTTGAGTACTGGAGTTGGATGGCAAGACAGTGCGGCCCTTGTCTCTGAATACATACAATGAGATTCTCATCATGTCTTCCAGACACCGCGTCCTCGCGGAGCTTCTAGAACAAGGATCACAATCTTCGCTGACGTTCCCGACAAATACGCCTCCTTCACGCAGTATGTCACCGGCAGGCACATCCGTCGAGCTGGACACCGTTCGAGCGCTCGGGCTGAATCCTAGCCACGCCTTGCAACATCCAGGTCATTATTACTACATGGCTGCCAGATGCACGGAATCTCGCCGGGAGAGGTTCTTGGCTAGCGAGGTATGTTTTGATATCTTTGTAATCGTCTGATCATCCTGACCTTTAGAAGGGTACCTCGCAAGGGGCGAGTGCAGCCCCGGGATACACAAATGAGAAGAAAGTCGACCATCTGTCGCTGATTCTCGAGGTCTGTGTATTGTTTTAACCCGTAGTGCAGTGTAATAGTGATGATGCCTTTTTTCCCGCTCAGTTGTACACCAAATCCTACGAGGTATTTAAGAAGTACAACTCCACCACGAGTCAAGGACGCTTGACGCTCTGGATCGCTTATCGCATCGCGCATACATACTATGAGTCGGAGAAATTTGATGTCGCAATCCGGTATGTGTTTTCCGCTTGATCATGCGAGGAAAAACTGGATGATGGCATGTAGATTCTTCGAGCGCATAGCAAAGACGTACCGAAGGGAGAAATGGAACGACATGCTTCGACCTCTTTTGTCAACTTGGTATTCATGTGCACAAAAGCTTGGCGACGTGGAACTCATGGTGACGCTACTTGTGGAGATGATTGGACATGGTAAGTAGCGTATAAGCCTGTTCAAATTGTGACGTAGTTTGATGATGTCGTTTAGCACAGGATCATGATGAGTCGAAATCTCTACAGGACGACTTGCTGGCTGTACTCAATGTGAGACACTATACCTCGTCTTTGAGACAATTAACGTTGAGCCCATTTTTGTAGAGTTCAGTTCCTTCATCAGCAGGGGAACCACTCGTTGTAGACCTCAAAGAGTCTGAACCGTTATGTGAGTTATTTGTTTGTCCGCGATATTTTTACTCACTGGCATCAAGTGGACACCATACTGGTCTTTTGGACGCCCGAAGTGCGCGTCGGCGAAGAGGCTGCGTTCCAACTGTCCCTCGCTGCACCAACGAGTATAGATCTCTCCGCTCTTCCGGTGGCCTCTGTTACCATTACGTTCTCTAACGGCTATTATCCCGTGGTGCTTCGACATTCGCCCTCCACGGATGATGAAGCTGCATATCAGAATGTCAGGCTGGTGAAAATCGGAAAGGTGACATCGGAAGATGAAGACGAAGAGCCCGAGGAAATTGGAGCTGATCTGCGGTGGAGGCCAGGCGAGAGACTCGTGGTCTCCGGGAGTATATCTTCAGCAGCTCCCGGACCGCTCACGGTGCGTCCTGTCTTAACAAAGTATGATGCCCAATTCATGTCGTCTTACAGGTCGTGAGCATTGGTGTGGTACTTGCACAAAGCGACTGGGTCATCGAAATACCACATGAGCCAGGTGTCTCTCATGGGATATCTACACTCGTGCCCCGCTGGTTGACTTCAATACATCCCATCCGGTTCCTGCAGCGTGGGAGAAATGACTGCTCCAGTGTTGTGTAAGTTGTGCCGAAATCAGCACGATGGATGCCATGAACAAGTTTTTTGCAGTGTTCGACACCATCCTCATGAACTAGCTGCCTCTTTCTCTCATCAAGCACCGGCACTACTCGATGAAGAATATCCCATTATCATTGATGTCACGAATATGGATGAGCGGCATTTGGATATCGCGGTTGACGTCCTGCTGCAGCCGACGGAAGTGGATGAAGCATGTACGATGATCCGACCTCTCACTGATGTGCAATGCTTATATGTCCATAACAGCTCAGTACATCATATTCGACGACCAACGTTCATCCGGGTTGATCAAAGGTATCCGATTCGGCATGATTGCCCCGGGCGTGTCGGCCACTAAGACTCTCTACCTTGTGGGCAGTGGTGCTCCTGGTGATCGCATGATAGATGTCTCTATTCAGTCTACTTCAGTGCAGGCTGTGACTAAAGACGACGACAATGCTGAACACCCTCGCAGTTCGACTTCGAGTGCGCATGCGGCCGTTGACGCCTGCGAGAAGTTGCAAACTATCGTTATTCCGATGTCCAGAGCACTTTCGGTCACGTATGACGTGGCGTATAAGAGAAGCAAAAATGCTATGCCTCCTTTGGCAGATCTGTCTACTGTTGAAGATGACGTTTGGGATGACTCCTACGGCGGAGTGGCTATTATCGCGGCGAGAATAGAGTGTTCGGCTCCTTGTGCCTTGCTGATTGAAAGCTTGAAGCTGCGTCGTCAGGTGGGTGGAATATAGTTGCTAGTATTGCTACAGCAATTAATGTCTCAAACAAGGATAATTCGCTTGCGAAGGTACTTGACAGTTCATCTGACGAAGAGAGCGATGGTATATTCCTGGATGGTAGGTCGTTCGTTTTCAAACATAACTTGGACTCAATGAAAGTGTCAGAATACCTCCCAGGGGACGAATTTTGCGATGTGAGCAGGATATCACTCAGTCCGCAGGAGGAGCAAGTTTTGGCTGAGGAAAAGATACCTGGTCCTGGTGACTATGAAGTTGTTTGGCGAAGGTAATTTCCTACAACTGCGAAGCATTGATGACAACGTTTAACGATAAAATGACAGGGTGCTCCCTGGAGGCGGTCGTGGGAGACAGTCGACCACGCGGTTTGCACTTCCAACGCTGATGCTTCCACGGGACGGGTTGATCGCGCTTCTCGATGTCCCTAGTACCGCAAAACTCCATGTGCCGACGCCGGTACAACTAACAGTCCGCAACCGGCATCCTTTCCGCTCCGCAAATGTTACCATCACGCTCGACCTCGATCCCTCTGATGCATTCATCGTGGCTGGCTTACGGAACGGTCGCCTTCCTATCCTTTTACCGGGTTCCGAGGAAAGGCTTTCGTGGAATTTGATTCCAGTTGAATGCGGACATGTCAAAGTCCCGCGCATCAAGGTTATGGACGTGCGACATGCTACCCCGCCTTCTCAAGGTGCCGGTGTGCCGAATACAGATGTGGATGTGGAAGGAGAGGTGATAATGGTGGTCGATGTGCGTGCTGATTGGAGGACTACCAGCGCACAGAACGCGGGGGAGAACTCTGTCGCAATAACTCAGCAGGATGGTGTCAGTACGATATTGGTATTACCGTGATCATGTGTCGCACATATGGAAGAATCGTGCACAAAAACCATCCCAAGTGGGTCATGAGATTGCGTGATTGACATCATAGCTTACAGATACATACCCCTGAGCACTATAAGAGCTGCGGACGCTGACTTTTCAGTTGGAATTCCCTCATACTGACAATGGGTATCCCAGACGAGAACATTCATCCCACTGCGACTGGTAACGCCGCCAAAACAGTCGCAGAACACGAAGCGAAGCAGGATCTAGTGTTCTATTCAGGATGGGTGAGCTTTACCACCCCCTTCCCTGGAGCATTCACATAGTGAATTATACGTCTCGTCTAGTTCTGTCCTTTTAACCAGCGTGTCTGGATCTCATTGGAGGAGAAAGGTATACCATACCAATACAAGGAGGTGAACCCGTACAAAAAGGAGAAGCATTTCCTCGGTACGTTATCTACGACTAGTTAAGTCTCCCGTCACGTGTTCATCACACACGCAGATATTAACCCCAAGGGCCTCGTCCCCGCGATCGAGTACCAGGGTAAAGCTCTCTACGAGTCGGTCATCCTGTGCGAGTTCCTCGAGGATGCCTACCCCGACTACAAACCTCACCTTCTGCCCACCGATCCATTTGAGCGCGCCCATGCGCGCCTGTGGATCGACCACACGACAAAGGCGATTATTCCTGCATGGCACCGTCTTCTCCAAGGACAGACTAAGGAGCAGCAAGACGCTGCGCGCCAGGAACTTTACGTTGCGCAGGGAAAGCTCGCGCAGCAGGTCAAGGGGCCGTACTTTGCTGGGGAAGAGTTCGGTTTGGTCGACGTTGCGAATGCACCGTGGGTAGCTCGGGAGTATATCCTCGCTGAACACCGGGGGTATGATAATGCACAGGTTGGTAATGGTTGGAGTGAGTATGTCGAGCGTTTGGCTACGCGCGAGAGCGTAGCCAAAACTACCAGCGTGAGTGTCTTGTGCTCGAAGGTCCTGGTCTTGCTTATGTTTTGGTGTTTTAGGAGGTAGATAAGCTTCAGGTTATCTATGATCGCTATCTTCGTGATGAAGCGCAAAGCGAGGCTGCGAAGGCTATCAGAGCTGGTAGGGTTATACCTTAGTAGTTAATAGTACGAAAGAACAAAGTATGAACAGCCGCAAGAACCATCGTGTCATCATGTATAACAATTTCAAATTATCAAGGCCTGGTCAACGTGCATTGTGACAATGAGCCCTAGTGTTACAATTATTGATCATAACTTGAACATGTAAATATACACCTGGAATAACGAATACTATCAATGTCATACTGTCGCATAATTAATATATAAGCATATAATGTAAGGTTACTTTGCGTTAAGTCTCAATGGTTCAGATCGCTGTTTGCAGTGTGCGGCTACCAGGAATACTAAATTCCATCTGTGTAGGAGCAGCAGGGAAGTCTTTGGAGTCTGGACAACGGCAACAACTGCTCAATTTCCTCGAGGCTCTGTTTGCGCGATCCAACAACTCCCGAAGCGCAAATGAACAAGATTGGTCTGTATGCGAGGTCACGATCGAGTCGCTTGGCAAGAGGGATCGTTGACTCTGCCGTGCCAAATGAGCGAAGAGACCAACTTGAAGGGAACGATGATAGACCCACCAATTGGTTTGTAATCCACTCCAGGTAGGCCTTGAGCTGCCGCAGGTTAGCAATGACGGTCTTCAAGCCCGTCATGAAAGCCTGCACGCTTTCTTCTTCGACAGTTCTGGGATCTACTCTTTGGCCGGCAAAGACAGCCCATATCGAGCGTCTTGAAGTAGCTGTTTTATGACTTTGAAGGCTCGCCAATCCTTCTGGGAGATTATGTGATAGCTGACGATGAATAGCTTCAACGTCGAGAATAATGCCCTCCGTTTGTGATAAAATGGACGAGAATTCGAGGAGCAGATTAGAAGCCGTCAGCAACAATACACTATCGAGACGTGATTCCCGCACGGTACTCCTTCTTATAAGAAAGGCCGTTTGAGTGCGCTTGGAATGATGTGTCACCTCGTCTAGGGCATGAGAGATCTGATACCAATGAGCACCAGGATGTTAAGGAAAGCGAATTGTCCCACCATTCTCCCTATGAAACCATGCGGGGATAGACTTTGAATGAGAGTGGAGTCGAGGCCCCTGAAGTCCACAGTCAAATTGACCGCTGTTTTACTACCACCTGATAGAGTATCACTCCTGGCCCTGCTCAGAAAATGTCGCACACTTGCACTGGTTGAGCTTCAATCTTTTCAAGGAGCCAAGGTTACGTACTTAGTTTGATGATACTCAAAAAATGCGTCATCACCTAGTCCCCCGACCACTGTCAATAGATCATGTGCATGGCCTATTTGGTCGGAGAGGAAGTTGAGAACCACCGCTTCACTGGTGCGGGTGTGTGGTGAGGGATCGGCCTTTGCATGACCTGTTGCAATTGCGGTTGACGTGAGCTGATCGACTATCGGGCCTATGAAGCCACCTCCATGGTCACTTCTCGTGGACTAAATGATATCATTTAATGCCAAAACGACCAACCAGAATATCAACACAGACTCACAGAAAAGCCCATGGACACGATCACCTCAACCACAAAGGCAACGACAGCAAGCCACTGAACAGTAGCCATCGTTCCATGGAAGACCGATGCGGCGACCACCCAGATCGCCTGGTACACACGGGCCACACACCACGAGATCCGGTTTAGGAAGCACACGATCTCTTCGATGTCGTCCTGCTCACGCCGACATTGCGTTGGCCGTCTGAGAGTGAGCACGCGGTGGTGTGTGAGGGGTGTGCGGTATAAAGGTACGAGGACGCTCCGAGGACAGTCGTCAGGAGGCGAATCAGGACTCAGGCAATATTCGTCGACAAATGTTGGTGTAGTCGGGACTTGTGGTTTTAGTGTTGATGGGTTCAATGGTGCAAGGGGTGGGCGGCGGTTGCTCCGGGTGCTTGTCATGTCGTCTTGATGAGTCGTACCGTATAAAAAAAGTAGCAGCTGATCCAGCCAGCTGGGGAATCGTAAAGGGAGAGAATGATCATATTATCCTCTGGCTCATATTTTATTGAGCAAAGTTGGCGCTGGGAACAGGCTAAGGCAGACAAAAAGGTCATAGCCTGACTGTACGTCCTGGATGACTCGGCGAAGGTGGAATCCAAGGGCTGCAGCTATTGTCTTCGCTATGGTGATAGAGACGCGTCGCAATCATCGACGTCACGATACTGCCAGTGTTGACAATAAGAAATCAGTCTAAATATGGCAAAAAGTAATATAGCGGAAGCAAATCTTGGATGACTCTTTGCTTCCGCGGTCTGTTTGTTACATCTCCTCACATCTCGGAAGAACCATCAATTTTATCTCGGCTCGCATCCCACTGCGTGGTTGGCGAAAAAAGTTACTTATCCACAGCGAACACACTTATGGTCATGGGTTATTTGCATGAGATCTCATTAGAGTAATTGACTGCGATGCAGCACAAAAATCCAGTGCAAATAGGTACAGACTGAGCGGGGAGGGCGTGTCAGATAAAAAAACAGATGTGTCCCAACCACTGCATGGACGGTACAGTGGTCAGTAAACATCAGAATCAGTAGGTAATAAAGTATATCTGATCGGTACTTTTTCTTATAATCTAATGGATGCGTGTAGGCGTGAGTGCGAACAGTAAATGAGTATGTGATACGAAACAGCAATGCGATAGGCGAAACGAGGTACGATCGGGATGACGAAGGTGGGGGGAGCGACATGAGCTGAGGTGAGAGAGATCAAGACATTTAGTCCTTCTTCTCCTCCTTGGTCTCCTCCTTGCTCTCTGACGAGGCGTTCTCAGCATTGCGCTTCTCGTACACCTTCTGGAAGAGGCCGAGCGACGCCTGTTGAGTCTCGTTGATCTTCTCCCGGATTTGGTCGGCGGTAACAGAGGCCTCGCCAGCCTGACCCTTGGCAGCAAGCTCGCGGAGCTCACCAACGAGCTTCGCCACCTTCTCCTTCTCAGTAGCATCGAGTTGATCCTTGAACTCGTTCATGGCTATGGAACAAGTATGTTAGCGGAGCGTGTGGCAACAACAAAAAACGAATCGTACCTTTCTCGGTGTCGGTGCAGACGGACTCGCCCTTATTCGATTCCTCGATGAGGTCACGGCGAGCCTTGTCAGATTCGGCATACTGCTCTGCGTCCGAAACCATGCGCTCGATATCCTTGTCACTAAGACCCGACGAGGAGGCAATGGTCATGGATTGATCCTTGTTAGTGGCCTTGTCCTTGGCTGACACGTTGACGATACCATCAGCATCAATGTCAAAGGTGATCTCGATCTGGGGAACACCCTTGGGTGCTGGGGGAATGCCGACGAGGTTGAAGTTGCCGAGGAGCTTGTTGTCCCGGACAAGCTCGCGCTCACCCTGGAAGATCTTGACCTCAATGGCGGTCTGGCCATCAGCGGCCGTTGAGAAGACCTGCGACTTCTTCGTAGGGATAGTCGTGTTACGGCTGATAAGCTTGGTCATAATACCACCGAGCGTCTCAATACCGAGCGATAGGGGCGTGACATCAAGAAGCAGGATATCAGTGACGTTGCCAGCGAGCACACCACCTTGTATGGAGGCGCCGATCGCGACAGCTTCATCGGGGTTGACGCCCTTGCTGGGCTCACGACCGAAAATGCTCTTGACCGTCTCAGAGACCTTGGGCATACGAGTCATACCACCAACAAGGATGACCTCGTCAATCTCGCTGGCTTTTACCCCAGCATCGCTGAGTGCCTTCTTGCAAGGATCAATGGTGCGCTTGATAAGGGGTTCCACGAGATTCTCCAACTGGACGCGTCCAAGTTTCATGTTGATGTGCTTGGGGCCAGATGCATCGGCGGTGATGAATGGTAGGTTGAGCTCCGTTTGTGCTGTTGACGAAAGCTCGATCTTGGCCTTCTCAGCAGCTTCACGAATGCGCTGAATAGCCATTCGGTCCTGGCTGAGGTCAATGCCACTCTCCTTCTTGAACTCCTCCACGATGTGGTTGAGAAGGATAATGTCGAAGTCCTCACCGCCAAGATGAGTATCGCCGTTGGTCGACTTGACTTCGAAGACACCTTTCTGCATCTCCAAGATCGAGATATCAAAGGTGCCACCTCCGAGGTCATAGACCGCAATAACTGATGAATCAGAACGGTCCAGACCATAGGCAAGAGCAGCAGCCGTAGGTTCGTTGATCACCCGAAGAACTTCGAGACCCGCAATTTGACCGGCATCCTTCGTTGCTTGCCGTTGTGCATCATTGAAATAGGCTGGTACAGTGATGACAGCATGGCTAAAAAGTGATGATATGATGAGCTGCAATCTGCGCTACGGCTATAGATTCTTACCTGACTTTCTTGTTGAAGAACTGCTCGGCAGTCTCACGCATCTTTGTAAGAACCATTGATGACAACTCCTCGGCAGACTAAGAGAGGTTGAGACCATAACAAGAAAGCTGCGCAAGAAAATACTTACAAATTGCTGCTTCTTTCCACTGACTTCGACCTCTACGGATGGCCGACCATCAGGTTTTGCCACTACGTGGAAAGGCCTATGATGTGATGAGCGACCTTCCCAAGTATGTTCAATCAAATACTAAACTCACCAATGCTTAACGTCTTCCTGGACCTCCTTGTCCTTGAATTGCCGACCAACCAAACGCTTGAATGCAAAGACGGTGTTGGAAGGGTTTACGACGGCCTGGCGCTTTGCAGGCAAGCCGACCAAACGTTCGCCGTGTTTTGTGAATGCAACAACAGAGGGTGTTGTCCGAGCACCCTCTGAGTTTTCAATCACCCGAGCAGACTTCCCCTCCATGACAGAAACACATGAGTTCGTCGTACCCAAGTCAATACCAATAACAGGGCCTGTAGTAGAGCACCAATGAGCTACGTGAATTTGGGCATATGGATTTAGAACCCACCATTGACTTTGCTGTTCATATTCCTCGCGATCGAGGACCGCGGAATGGCCTGCAAAAAGTAGGTCATTACAATGCATTAGATAGTGGAAAAGTTGAAAGACGCACGGCATAGTTGCCAGTGCGGGCAACAGCGCTGCGAAGGGAACGAGCTGCAGTGAACATGGAGGAAGAGGTGGAAGAGTTAACTGGCAAAATTGGACACGATGATTCAAAATTTTAGGCAGACCGCGTAACGCTTACATCAGCCATCAGAAAAGGCACCCTATTTCCGAGCCGACATCGACCGTTCCGGAGTCATCCACACTTGGTTTGCTACCATTTAAGTACGTGACCTCAGCGACATTTTAGTACTAGTGTATTTGTGGTGAGTTGAGGTTGGAATTTGACTGCATAAAACATTTGGTTCGTGACGCGCTGTTGGTGTGATATTTTCGAGCGCCTATTACTAGCCGGTATTGCTTTCCCGATGCTCCGTGCGTCGTGGGCGAGTCCGGAGGTTCAACTCTGACGTCTCTGACCTCGACCAGACAATGTCTCCTAGCACGCCGAAAAGCACTGGAGGCAACTATGGCGCCATTCGCGCCGGTATAGACATTGAGAAGCTGAATACATACCTGAAATCATATGTGCCAGTCATCAGTGCTCCTGTACAGGTGCAACAGTTCGAGGTGCGACCGAGTCCTCTTTTTGGGAGATTGCAGGTTGACTTGCAGAATCATAGTTTGGACAGGTATGCTTGCGATTATCTGTGCACAAGAGTGCTCGCATAACCTTGGTATATACAGTCCAATCCCACGTACTTCCTGACCGATGCAAGGTATAAGCTATTCCTTCGTCAGCCAGTCCCTGTTAACAATAAAACTGTCTAGTGCGAAGCGATTTGTGTTGCGCAAAAAGCCCGCAGGACAGCTGCTATCCTCAACTGCTCACCAAATCGAGCGCGAATACCGCGTCCTCAGTGCATTACATCAGTACAACGTCAGCTCTACCACAATGCCAGGGCAGATAGTCCCCGTCCCACAACCTTTTGTATTGTGCGAGGACCACGGCATTATCGGCACTTCTTTCTATATCATGGAGTACCTTGAAGGACGAATATTCACGGACACCAGGTTGCTCGAGCTGCTACCCCAAGATCGAAGAGAATGGTGCTTATGTCCGACCTCTCTACTGTATCCAAACGCTGAGCCCGTTTATCTCCAGCTATCTCTCAGCTGTCCGTTCGTTAGCAGCATTGTCCTCTCTTGATCCATTCCATATAGGTCTCGGGAACTTTGGTCCCACGACTGATTACTTCCCTCGCCAAATCAAATCTCTTACACGTATATCGGTTGCTCAATCTCAGGCCGTAGATGTTGAGACCAGAGAAGCAATAGGAAATATTCCATGCTTTGAAGAACTAGTCGACTGGTACCAGAAGCACCTTCCGGACGAGAAGAAGACTGGACTGCGGATTGTCCACGGGGACTACAAGCTTGACAACTTGGTATTTCACCCGACGGAAAATCGGGTGATTGGCATATTGGACTGGGAGTTATGTACTCTGGGTAGTCCAGTACGTGCATCAATCACTGCCTTCTGTATCTTAATCCGAGTTTACTCCATAGCTCGCCGACCTCGCTAACCTGACCCAACCATGGTCAATTGACGCCCATCATATACCCAAGGATTCTGTAATCACCCAATTTTCGCTCGTCAGAGCATTCAAGAATGCAACGGAAGATGTCCCTATACCCTTGGAAGACATCGAGCGCGAGTACTGCCGTTTAACCAGCCAACCATATCCAATCAAAGACATCATATTTGCCCGTAGTTGGATGCTCTTCCGGGTGCGTATTATACCTATGCATGAAGTGAATTTGGATTGATTCCCTTCAAGCTTGCCATTATTTCGCAGGGCATCGCTGCCAGATACGCGCGGCGGCAGGCGAGCTCGGAGAAAGCTTATATACACACTCAATTCTTCCCTTGGATTGGCCAATTGGCGAAGTCGATTCTAGAAGATGATGCATTAACTATTGGCGCGAAGCCGAAACTGTAAATAGCACGTCGTCAAGAAGTAAATGGTGTAACTTGTGTATGTATGTCGGGAAGAACATTTGTGACAGTATCACACAGTCAGATAGTTCTTTTCCCAGTACTTCGCCAATTGATCCGCAGATGGTCGTTCATTTTCCTCTGCCCAGCAGTCTGTCAACAATTTCCACTGGTTTTTTGTTACTCTGGGGTGAAGATCCTGATTGGGTCTTCCACTTCGACAACAGATGTGAAAGATTAGCTCGTGGTTTGCAAGGATCCCATGATACGGAATAACGCCGGATAATATCTAATGAAAGTCAGTATCTGGACTTTGGTGACAGCAATTCACGGACACACCTCCAGGCCTGTCATCCCTGCAGACCAAATGTCTGATTGCATTGTAGCTAGTGGTGCTGTCGTAGTGCACTTTGGATCTAGCAACTCACGCGCCATGTAACGGATCGTGCCAGGTGAAATTGTGCTGGATGTCGTGAAACCAGAAGCCTCGAGGACTCGCGAAAAGCCAAAGTCTGACAAAACTGCTGTAGAAGATCGGTCGACGAGAACGTTTGTCTGCAGAGTATCACATGAGTTAAGCATTCCACGCAGACACTGAACATGCGCGCTGACAGGTTTGAGGTCCCCGTGGATAACGTTCTTCCTATGCAAATATGCCAGTCCAGAAAGAACTTGATAAAACTGTCCAGACATCCTTAAGTACAAGTCATTTTGAATTAATCGCAAGAAACGTACGAATTTCACTCTCTGGCGTTCAGTAAGGTTAGCGAGATTGTCACTCAGGGTTTTTTTCTCATAAAAATGAGACACCAGGCAGGGAATACGATGCCCTCCTATTTGTTCATAATATATACCGATGAATCCAGCCACGTTGGGATGATTTAGAGTGCTCCATACTCTTGCCTCTCGTAAGAGTTTCTGAAAAACTCAGACTGAGTAACAAAATCCCTGGATAACCTGTGAGGGAAGGGCATACCCGTATAAACTTTTCTGCAACACGTTTGTCTGACAATGAGGTTGACCTCAGGATCTTCACCGCTACCTGTAGCAAGATGTAAGTAGATGCATTATGTGTCGCCAATGACCATGTATCAACGTACATCAACTGGTCTATGACCTGAGCGTGAGTACTTAGCCTTCCACACGTCTGCGGAGCTACCTTTGCCGATCGCATTTCTGCCCTGCTTCACGACCATTCCTGTCAGATCGCGTACATCGATACTTGCGAGATTGAAAGCTGTTGAAGACATGGGGAACCAACAAGATGATTACGCGTGGACGGGATAGCAGATGGAAAGTAAAACAGGGGATAACTGATATGCTTATGGTGCATGTCCAGCTTATGTGGATTTATGTACCAAGGTGTCACCCTTGCCTATCGGATATAGAAGCTGATCGTAGAAGTGAAGAGAATGACCATGGCGACAAATGTATGGCACGAGGCTGCACGAGGGTGATTGATTGACAAGGCGAAACGCAAGTACGTCAAAGCTCACTTCAAGGCTCACCATATTGGGCTGATCTTAAGTACAGTTCTGTGTCGTAAATATCGAGTTGCCAGGGGATTTACAATGAGTTGACAACGAGTTGACAATGAGTACTGACTCGTATCCAAACCGGTTTCTAACAATGAGCCCTTGAAAAACAATAACGATTCGTTTTCGTAGGATGATCATGAGAAAGATGTGTAACAAAGACGTTCAAGTTGAGCCGACAGATTCAGACGGATCTTGATATGGCGTGCGGCGTTGGACCTTCGTGTACTTTTGCGCCTACATGGCACATGTCAAGACAGGATGTCGGACTGCTTGCTCGCCGCAGATGAAGGGAATCACTTAAGTATTCCAGAAGTACTTACTCCATTGCAATCGTCCAAACAGGACACAGTTATAGTATATTATCATCAGGTTGCGAGCCCCAACTCGGAGAGCTGTGAGAACGCGTATACAGGAAAACGAACAAAAAACGCGATACCCATGGGTTACGCTTTGGTAGAAGAGTAGAGATATCTCGGCACAAAACTCGGCTGCGGTGTTCGCGACAGCAGCGGGCAACAATAATGGTTTGGTAATGTTACCGATGGCGACTTTGGCGCTAGCCATGGTCCAACCGCGTTCAACTTCGCACGTTGCAACCTGGAGGCTGCAGCTCTTTCTGACTAAAAGCGTGTGGTAGGTTTCTTTGACGAGACAAGCGCTAAGGCGCACACCGTCACCGTTTCAGCGATCAATTTGGAAGATGCCGAACTCACTGACACGCAATGCGGGACTGCGACTAGGACCAGTAGTGCTCGAAACCTTGGTGAAACATTACTTCGATCGTATCAAGAAGGAGAATGCACAACGTTCCAACTTTGCAACACAACTCCACCAGGACGAGCTTCTCTACCATGAGGCATTCAATATCGTGAAGGTACGTTTCGCACTTATTTGAGTACCTCCGAGCTCATGGTGGGCTGCAGGGTTTCTTACAGGCTTCGACATAGTGCGTGCACAAACTTAACCCCCAACCTCGTCTCTGATAGTGACCCCAGTCACACCGTGGAGGAAGTCCAAGCATTTTCGAACAATCGGACCCCGTCTCCTCCCTGGGTCCGTGTTATGCGTGTGTTAGTTCCAGTATCCTGCTGCGACGAGGCCGCCACCTACGTTGTACAAGCGCTCGGTGGAGAAGAATTCGCCAAGCGATTAGTGGGCGGTACAAAGTGGTGGCAAGTGCGTGGAGTCCAAGGGTAATGTCCACGCCCATCATCAAGCGTTACTACTCAATCTCATCTATCTAGTGTTGATGCAGAGTGGATCACAGCTCGCAAGGACCACATGGAAGCAAAAAAACGGAGCAGAGCGAAACATAAAGAAAACTCAAATGCTGATATACCTACCACTGAAAGCTATACCCAGACTTCGGATGGACCGTCAGCCTCAAGTTCAAGTGGGATCAATGCTTACAAGGAAGAAATGGACGACATGCGCTGCATACTATATGCTCATGGAGGTTCGTGTCTTGACCCAATGAAGAGCATACAATAACAAGGTGTCAGGGGGTTACTATTTTGGGAGCGTAGATCAGGAAAGGTACTTTGTTTTTCCTGATCGACGACATGGATGAACCTACTATCTTGTTTATCAATCAGATACAGTATACAGCGACATGCCAGAAAGATCAACGGTCGTGTTTTTGGTCTGTCATTCTAATGGTTAGAAAATGATGATGATAGCTGAGCAGGAAATAGCTGTCAACTATCGCCTGGCTCCGCAGTATCCTTTCCCCTGCGCCCTGCAAGACCTTCTTGCTGCTTGTATGTACCTTTATTTCAGAAGTACTGAGCACAATGTTCTAAAGGCCTGCAGACCTTTACTTGATCAAACCCCCTTCTGATGCTTCCCACCGGCCAGTACAACCAGCACATCTTGTTGTGGCAGGTGATTCCGCAGGAGGCGGTCTAACCCTCGCATTGTTACAAGTCTTGCGCGACACTGGACTCCCATTACCTGCGGGAGGTATACTGATTTCTCCTTGGTGTGATTTAACACACTCCTTTCCCAGCGTTCACACGAACACCGCCACGGTAGGCTCCCAGTAAAACGGTGCAATCGTGTGCTAATGCTTTAGCTTATCATACGCAGGATGTCATTCCTCTATATGGACTTTCGTTCCATAAACCTAGCCCCTTGTGGCCTCCGCCGTCAGATGAAATGACTCACAAGGTCCATTCTAAGCTGCGTAAGCGGATTCATCAGATGGTCCGGTTTGAAGGAAAAGAGAAACTCGACACGGAAGCTTCCTCAAATGTCAGCGTAGATGCCGAGACATTGGCCTCCAGTGAAATGCCCGCCGACGTTGGCGCTACTACTCCGCCACCACCAGGTGGCAAGACGGAAGATCAGACTATACGGCTCCAGGGGACGACAGGTGAAATATTGATAATAGAAGAACAAGTGCACTTGTATACCCAGAATAGTCTGATTGGACACCCGCTTATTAGCTCGGCTTTCTCGTACCTGGGCGGCTTGCCGCCTTTGTTCTTCATTGCAAGTGACAAGGAGGTTTTGAGAGACGAAATTATATATACGTGAGTCATTGCAGTTGAGCCCATCCACCATCTAAGATGTCCATGAAGGGCTCACAAAGCCGCGGATCCTTCCGGTTTTCCTCTGAAGGACGAGGCACGCTCTCTTTACCCGCCCCTGAAAGGGATAGAAGCACGTCATGGTCCAACTGCAGTTCATCTACAGGTCTATGATGGTAAGCAATACTGTTTACGTTGCGACCTAAAAATAAGTCTTCATTCCTAGACACTGCTCATGTTTTGCCTGTCCTGTTCTCTTTCACTACACCGGGAAAATTTTGCTACCGCGCAATTGCATCTTTCACGAAACACGTCACGGGAATGAACCCGTCTAGATCTTCGACCGGTCAAACCGTCTCTCCTTCGAGCACTTTACCCTCTCAGACCTTCGCCAGCAGCCTGTCTCGACTTTCCCGCGCTTTGTCCACCCCCGAACTCATTAATCGTATCCAAGGGTCACCAGGTGGCCTGCCAGATGCTGATTCTCCTGTTCCTTCCCCGTCCTTGCCCAAATTATTTCGCTCTCCATTTTCTCGACCTGACATACCAAGCCGTGCGAAGAGTCTTCAGGTGTCAAAATCTGCATCTGATCGTGCTGTTTCGGAATCTACATTGCAGCCTCGATTTTCGGATAACGCCAACATAGTAGATGCGGAAATCACACTTAGTATGTCCGACTCCGCGCATGGAACACAGCGATTTGCAGGAGAGAGTGCAGTATATTGTAACGGTCAAGTATGTTACTACCTACTTGTAGCTAAAAATGGGACTGACGCTACTGATTCTCAGGGCGTCCCCTCGTGGAAGGAAGGCATGATTCGCGAAAGGGTATCGACTCGTGGCGTGATTCGGCCGCTGGAACCAGAGTCAGATTTAGACGTATTGCGTTTTCACCAGACAATCTTGGGAACCCTCTCAGAGCTCGCAGTGCTACGCTATCTGGATGGGAAGGCTACATTTGACAAAAAATTCGCGAAAGACCTACGCGCCGTCCAGAAGCAACGTGACCACAACCTCGAGCTCTCAAAGAAGGATGTCATGAAGAACATCGCACAACTTCAGGGCTCGAAGAGTTCGCAAAACAGGAATGGTAAGGGAAAGGCGCGCGATACGACGAAAGGCATCAAAGAAGGTCTGGAAGCTGCCTCTGCCAGCTGGAGCTGGGCTTGGGCTTTGGATGCGAACGAGCGTCCTCCACCGAGTAGTATCGTTTCGCGGCGAGATACAGCTGAAGCTCGGCGGCTCGCGCAAATCGCGGATCAAGTCGCACTACAAGAACACAGTCAGATGAGCGCCAACAGCTTGTGGGCTGTTGTCGT
>LVVM01006280.1:14125-35075 GCA_001882365.1 Rhizopogon vesiculosus | reverse complement strand
ACCATCAACCACCATCCCCATTGCAGAAACGCAAGTCGTTGTTTACCTCACTGCGATCCCGGGAACGAGAGGTGAACAAGTCAGAGCCGAGTACATGATGTATATAGAGTAAGTCTCCCTCCAATAGTTTCACTGTCGTAGTATACTGACTGTGTTTTTCTACTTCTGTAGCTACGACACAGTACTATAATGACACTACGGCCAATATGATACTAATTAGATGATTATCCGATCAATAATAGATGAAAGATGCTCGTGAACGCGGACATGATTTCCTTCGTTACTCTGTCGTCCTCTCCAGAACAACCTGCCCGTACTGACAGCTGTGATCAGCATCTGGTACAACGACTCTATAATGTCCAAATTCATGCCCTCCTTCGGTACGCACCAATTTGCTCACTTCAAGCCTCGGCCGTGAGACATGGATTCAAATGGAAAGTTCGTTAATAGACACGCTTGCACGGCAGGAACTGACGTGAACTCTCGCGTATCAGTATTACCTCTGCCCCAAATTAGGTGAATTGTTCAAGCATTGCTCTGCTCACCCAGCCCAGTTAAAACTACATCAACCTACCTCTTGTCCGAATTTCAGTGCTGGAGGATATTGTAGGGACATCAATAAAATCCCCTCGCCTTGCTCAATACTCACCCCAATCTGAAGCCTTTTTCGTTCTCGTGATACTTCACGTGATCAGCCCCGTTTTTTTTCCCAGTAGTGATGTGTTAATCTTTGCATCTAACGGCGGTCTGACGTATACGGTACGCGGAACTTGTTGAGACGTCCGTCCTTGGTCGTCAGTTTCGGAACTTGTACACCGTGAAAATTTTTGAGGTCAATCCAAAAGTAGATTGAATCTCATGGGAGCTTCGTGATAATACGACATACAAATGGAATAGGCCTCCGCTTGGTGGAATTGGTAATTATCGATACCCATGATGACGTTCGAGATAGTTGACCCTGCGCAAGGTAGTCCGTGATTGCATATGCTGCGGTTACTGGGAGCTGTTTTCGCCACACGGTGTGCGAGCTTTGCTGTTGTTCTCGTATGTATGATCCGAAATGATTTATATACATTCTATGTAGACATACAGATTTCATTAATGCGCCAGCAACCGACCACAATCCGAACGTCATATCCGCTGACACCCGTCAGACTGAGAACCAGGCGGTGTGTAAAATAAGCAAACAGTAATCAGATTCTGTACATAATGTACATTAGCTTATAAATTATTTTTTATTGCGTGAAAGGCGTAGACAGAATCAAGGAAGGAGTATCTACCCTTCAATTCTAACCTTATGTAGCAAGTACCTGAAAGGGAAGCTGTATGTTGGTGCTGCAAGGTCTTCCAAGCAACTCCCAAGCTTGACCTATGTGAGATAATACAGATGCGGCCCCTTCCGAGGCTTCCGTGTATTAGAAGCACCCGCTTTCTCATGAACGTACTTCGAATTCGAAGTTTCCACATACTCAGCACAACTTGAACCTCGACAGCAAGCGGCGGATGTAAGAGACTGAATTGTTCTAATCTCTTACAATGCCGACTCGGAAGCCTCGGGTAAACCGTTCGGTCATCGAGATGAAGTTTCCCTCTATCTGATTTTCTATCAGATCTGAGATCATCTTCGTGATGATCAGTTCTCAACCTCAGCATTGCCGCACTAGGAACGCCGGGTGCGGTCGAGACATGCATAATAGATTGGATAGATTGATTGATGAAATGCCTTCAACTTGAGTTTAGGGGTTGGGCTTAGCTTTATCTCTCGACCTTGTTTTCCACATTCTACATTCCGCGTTCTAGTTTGGGATGCAGACAGGCGGATAACCTGCGCCCCATGCAACCTGAGCTGAAAATTAATGGCACGCGATCGACATCACATAAACCAAAACGGCACTCGCGAACCAAGTTCCGGTTTCATGTCCCCTCTAACATCCCGACTCGTTGGAGGGAAGCTGCAGGGCTTTACGAATTTGGCATGCTAAGAATACAGTGAAGCATCAACAATGAGAGTGAGAATAATGAACACACGTAGCCCCCACCCGCCGATCAATGAGCCCCATAATATGAGTAATGCGGGGTTGCCAATTACAACCCCTTGTAGATGAAGATAGTCATTTCTTTTGGTGAAAAATATGATCAAATAGTTCCGAAGGTGACATACGGAGCAAGTAACTCTGTGAAGCAATGGTGTGCTCTCGAAGTGAAGCCAGGCAAGCGAATAATAGGCTCGAAATAACCATTCTTAGAACCTTCCCTGTCCCGAATCGTGGATAGCGTTATGTAGTTGAACCAGATCCAAACTTGATCAGCAGCTGTAGTGCAACTTCCAGTCCCCCCTGTGGACGGTTTCAACGTAACTGATAAAAACACTGAAATAGACAGTGATATATCTTCAGACTCTGAGGATGGCAGTTACTTCATACCTGAAAATCAAAGAGCAAAGAGTGAATGCGAAGAGTGGTACTCTTCAGACTTCATTGTTTCTCCTCGCAGAGCGTCGCACTAGATATTTGTAGGGTCACTGCGTAGGTATCGACACCGTCTTCAGCCGAACACCGTTGACAGTGACGCAAATGGGTCTCTGAGTCTTCATATCCGTGTGCTATATTCTTGGGGATGCACTAAACCATGGCTAGGTATCTCCACAAATTAAGCACACCTACATATCTACACAACGTTCACTAGTAGGTAGTACACCCCGTCACGGTGCATGGCACTACATGCGAATTGCCCGGTCGTCAGAATCCCTTGACATCGATGAATAATTTTCGATTTCTGCGACTGATCGAAGGTCGCCGGTCACCGCTTGATAATCTGATTGATACAAGGTAACGGTGAGTAGGTTCTAGCTAGGATCATCGATCCAGAGGCTGAAAACGACTGTAGTACTGCTTCGTCTGGGATTCGACCATCTCTTGCGTCGACTCTGGCAAATCTTCGACAAAGCGTCCTACGAAAATGCCCTCTGGATTACTACCATCAATACAAAGACTAGTGTAGAAAATGACTAGCCTGGCGAGCCAGCAAATAGAGCCAGCGCTGGAATAACCGTGTTGGGAGGAATCACAGTGTTGTCTGCGACTTGAGCACAATCTTTGATGATTGTAAATTTGCCCTGCACGACATAACCAGTGAAACCAATAGATTGACAATCAGTAAAACTTACGATTACACAATTCTTCCCAATGACAACATGATTCCCAATCGTCGCGGCTTCAACAACGGTGTTGGCACCAATGTGAACGTAGTCCCCGATCTTCATCGGATAGTAATTGAAATTTCCGCGATACGTCTTGTATGGTGGCCTAATTCAGTTTAAGTATTGTAGCACAATGTAAACGCCTTGTACTTTCTCCAAGTGACGTACCTCATCACGCAACCCTCGCCCACGAGACAGTACCTCCCGAGGGAGATGACGACAGCATGACCAGGTCCTGTTCTGCGAAGGTCTCCCCGAATGATTGCACTGCTGGAAATGATAGTCTTTCCTCCGAGAATGATGTTCTGAGGTCCGGCTATGGTTGCTCTTCTAGAGACTTTGTTTCCTGTGTCCTAGCTCAATGTCAACAACTGATTGATCAAGGTGCTGCGTTCAGTGCATACAGTTTCAATGAATTCAGCCTTGGAATAATATACTGGTGCTTCCATCAGGGCTGACGTGAAACGCTGGGTGATGGCAGTGGCGACCGCCGTGCCGCCAGGACGCGTCGGCTTCAGATCAATACGTGCTTACTTGAGTTGGTTATATAGCCGGACTCCAAATTGTTGAAAGTTTCTACATAGGATGTTCCCGCCCACATCGCTCAGATTTGCCAGCCATCGTGTCTACCGGCTTGCTTCATTCAATAGCGCCGTGGTTTGCTGCAAACCACCCGCACGAGCTTTGTCATGGTGTCCATCCTGTCGTCCTCAGAAGCAGCTAATACAACCCACAACTGTTCGACGCCTTTCCACCTCCCCAGTCACAGCAGAGGATGCTGCATCTTCGACAATGTCATCCTCTTCTGGAAACGTCCAAGCTGAGCCAGCTGCTTATCATGGTCCTCTGACACAGACGTTCCGTCGTCTCAAAATATTTTCTCTATCATCCTTGGGTCTGTCATGTATCATGACTCCATTCATCTTTATGGTCGAGTCATCGCTCCCTTTCTCTGCCCGCATCGTCCTGGCAGCAACCGCGCTTTCCACAAGTTCCATGTCGACTGCCCTCGTCGGGTGGTCCGGCGCATCCTATGTCGTCAACCTGCGACGGCTTCCGCCGGCCGACAATGGCTGCATCGAAGGCATCGAGATGACCACCCTTACTATCACGCTCAAAAAGCTCGTCACGCGGGTATACGACGCTGACTTCCTAGTAGGGACGAAACGGCCGTTTGCGAAGTGGGAACTTGCGCAAAGCATTCTGCTGCCACCGCCGAAAGAGGACGCGCTCATGGCAGCGAAAGGCGGCGCACCTGGCGAGGAAGAAACGATAGCTGAAACCTTCAATTCTAGGGGAGAGATTGTGGGACGGTGGATTGTAAAATGGGAGAGCGATGGCGCAGGAACATGTCGTGGAACAGGGACAGTTGTACGGTGCGTAATATTCGTCAGTCGCATTTGCAGAAAGTTAACACTACATATTTATCTAGACACTTCAACGTGCATGAGGAGCTGCTGTAACTCACGTGTATATATCCTACTCCTTCTAGTTATTCAGCGTAGGGCCAACTTTGTTGGCATTCACGCTGTCAAGCAACACATCACGATACGGCAGCAAATCGTCAGTCTTTAAGTCGCTCATTGGCGGCTCTGCTATCTCGAGCATGAATTGGTGTAGTAGTAGTCCACATTTTACCTCCAGCTCGAACTGAGTGACGCTCATGACTCTTGAAGTCGGCGTTCATCCACGATATCCGTTCACTAGCTGACCTGGATCTGACCAAAGCCAGCTTTGAGAGTCATGGACGCCAGCGCATACATGTGGATTTATGCATCAATTACATGGATGACGCAAGTTACTGAACACAGGACCGACAGCAGATCAAATAATAAGCCAAGAGATCGCACAGCGACCGCCGTACATTCCATGCCCTTCCATGTCCCACCCATGGGTGACGCAACTTACTGAACAGAAGACCGACAGTGAATCAAATAACACTCATCTTGGCATAGCGTGGCATCTTCTATTGCGTCACTATTGAGAACATTGGCCTTTGCAATACTGCATTGCAGTCCGATTCGGAAACGTAGATGGGAACGAGAGCTTAAGGTTGACATCAACCCTTGGCGTTTGGATCGTGAGTTTCGGTAATCACATTTCGGTCCGGGATCCGGGATTGCCCTTCGGAGCCTTCTCTGCGTCGCGCCAGGTGACCCATTGTATTAGAGACACCCAACATCTACTGCGACGATCACTGCACGACGAAAGTTCCTGTGGTTTTCGAAGGTACCTGACCGTCGTCATAGATCCAGGCCCACAGTGATACTCCACCGCCAGCTTTGATGGATAAACCAATGTGAACGCCTCTTACATCAGTGCTCAAGGTGGCAACTGCCGTTCCTAGCTTCTCCGCCATGAAGCAGACCTTCTTATTGCCTAATAGATGATGTTCTCTCGTGAGCGCGATGACACCCGACATAAAAGTGCGATAACAGCCCGCAGCCGGTGGATCGGTGTTGACGTGGTGGATCATGGGAAATTGTACATTGGAGAACGCGCAGAGAACGCCTCGGCACTCTTGTTTTCGAGAACTTCAAATGCAGTATGAAAGTGTTCCTGGCTTGAAACCTTAACTGCTCGAACAGTTGTCCTTTGATGAGTCATCTGGTGTTTATCGGACACAGAAACACATTATATGTCTGTCATCCCTACCATGGGGTATAACTAATGCGATAGGAACAAGTACAAAAATAAGTGCCACGGGGAACCCAAAACTCTATGGCAACATCACTGTTCGTCTCACAGCTTGTTTTTGAACTGGGCGAGGGCCAGGGGTTGATCTTCGAGAGTACATTATTAACAGGAATGGCGTGATATCAAACAGAGTGACTCACATGTTGAATTATACAGATTATCTGTAGGGGTGAGGCCAACATGAGAATGAATACCACTTGCGTCGACCATGTCGGGTGCTAGTTCATCTATTGTGCGAGCGCCAATAAGACGCATGTTCATTTCCAATTCGTCCTAAGTTTAGAAACAGTTTAATTGGAGTTGGTAGCGTCATTACTCGAGCGACTCACCCTGAAGATTTGGAAGGCCTTCTCAACACCCTCCTGACCATAGGCACAGAAGGAGTACATGAATGCGCGACCAACACCAACGGCAGATGCACCAAGGGCGATAGCCTTGAGGACGTCGGAAGCTCTCCGGATACCACCATCGACGAAGACTTCAAATTTGGGGTTGGGCCAAGGTCCACGGGTCTTGAGAGCGGCAACAACCTCCATGAGGTTCTCAACACCCGAGCGAGCGGTATCGAGTTGACGACCACCGTGGTTAGACAGTACAATTCCAGCAAGGCCGTAGTCATAGGCCATGAGTGCGTCTTCGGGTGTAGCAACACCCTTGAGAACAATAGGCACTAAGACCAAGTGTGAGAAATAGTTGATCGGGATTTAGCGAAAGAACTCACTATTCGTGATGCTCTTAAACCAGGGAATGTCCTTCCATGACAAGGAAGGATCGATGAAGGACTGGTCGGTGCACGGATTTAATTTCTTCCATCACACAAGTTTGGTTTAGGCTTACAGAGATAGCACGAGCGACACCCTCATCCTTCTTGACACCGGATTGGTTTTCTTGGACTTTTGCTACACCAGACTCATCAACGAATTTCATGCGCATATCCTTTTCGCGGCGACCAAGCTGAGGAGCATCGACGGTTATGAAGAGACCCTTCACACCACGCTTCTCAGCATGTTGGACATATCTCTTCGTTATCTCCCGATCACGGTTGACGTAGAGCTGCACGAATTGGACTTGACCGGGGACAACAGCATCGACGATCTCATCGAATGAGCAAGACGCAAGCGTAGGGATCTTTGCATCGCCACTCAGTGATTGCCGGCTCCATATAGATAAGATCAATTACCATTTGTATGACGCCATGCTTGCCTGCTGCGCGTGTTAGGTTGAGTTCTCCATCAGGATGACCGAGTTTGCCCAGCGCCGTGGCAGACTGAAACATCGTGGACTAATCACAAAAATCATAGTAATGCCAAGCACTTACGATATACACTGGAAGCGAGGATCGTTGTCCCAGGATGGTGGTTGACCAATTGACAACCGAAACGTCACGAAGAATACGGGGACGGAACCATATTCTAGGAATTCACGGATTGTGAATTTCAATATACATAATAATGCTGGACGAACCTCTGGTATGCAGCACGATTCTCGCGGATGGTAATCTCGTCATCAGATGCCGAAGAGTAGTAGGCCCATGCTTTGGCAGGGAGGATGGCTTTTGCAACGGCCTGTGAACACAGCATTACGTTTCATGGGATTTTCCAGTAGCCTGGTACCAACCTCAAAGTCATGCAGATTGACAATTTCATCCAAAGATGGCCGAGCTGCCATCAATTCTTGACGTTTCTTCTCCTCGGCAGTAACTTCTTTGACTACCTTGATCACAGTGTTTGGGTCGATAGCGCCAAGGCTATAATGATATCATGACTCTAAAAAGATTGCCAAGCTTCAATTATTACTCACTGCTTATTCTTTGGAAGGTGGGTTGTGATGGCATCGGGGGGGTGAATAGGGTCATATGCCTCCCTAATGAGCTAGTCAATGGTTAGGCTACACACGAATGAAATGAGCCTTACGTTGCATCCTTGCCAGCGTACTTGAGGATAATCTTGCTACCGCCAGGATGTTCTGGAAAGCAGTTGCGTACACTGAGCACACTATACGGCGAGTTTATGCCTTATTGACGTACCAGGCAGAAATTCTGTAACGTCGTACACTTTGCCTTATGTGATAATTTGATACTTAGTACCGAAAAAAACTTGGCAATTAGAAATACGTACCATGGACGATGATCCAGCAACTTGAGGCATTCGAGTGCTCAGCGACTGTCTGAGTAGAAATGAGAGACATATCGACGAAACTCAATTGGGGTATGTTGGAGCTGGGCTAGAAGTCATTTGATGCACTTTTTGAGCGCTGCTACGCGGAGTATGCGGAGACCGCATTAATGATTTACGTCGTAGAGCCATACCATTAGGAGCAGACTGCCTTCCGGACTACGTGAGAGGAACGGGC
Source organism: Rhizopogon vesiculosus (assembly GCA_001882365.1). Lineage (NCBI taxonomy): Eukaryota > Fungi > Basidiomycota > Agaricomycetes > Boletales > Rhizopogonaceae > Rhizopogon > Rhizopogon vesiculosus. The sequence continues at coordinate 26,827 of LVVM01006280.1, read as the reverse complement.
GAACGAGTGGATCTCAACGTACCGCGCTCGGCGATAGACCGGAAGCTGAAGGGAGAGCGGTGCACGCATATGATGACGGACTTTGGGCGAAAGTACGATTATATTTTTGAAATAGAGGAGCCCATGAGAAACGATGAAGCAGGACCGCTGTATGTGATTTAGATGACTGGATTTAGTTGAAAATGCAAGATATGATACATGACCCCCTCTAACGCCGTCGCCGACCATGATTAGAGAGGGGGTTGCTAAGCCCGTTGACCCGGAAAAATGTGACCCGGGCTTCTGCCTCTCATTTTATTTTCACAGGACCGAGAGCGTTTCTGCCAAGGCGATCAAAGGATGTCTTTTATCACAGACGCCTCGGAGTTCTGATTGTCCGTTTTTGTGAAAAAGCAAATATATGTAAACAATCACTTCGCTTTAGTCAAAGATTTTAACGCTGTATAACGTTTTACTTACGAGTCATGCCATGCGGCAGATCTCAGTGGACGATCGCACTTCAAAAATAGATTACCCAAATGCGGGCATTTTGAACTTTGAAAGCATTGACCATTTTGGGCGTTCTTCTTTAACGCAAACCATTCGTCGAGTGTCCGCTCAAATTCCGTCACCTCCGATCGTCGCTGCTCTAGCTCCGGAGCGAAAAAATACATTATCTTTTGTTTTATCCTGGACCGGCACAGCTGGGCAACAAAGATATTGATAATAATTAGTATACAGTCTACTGGAAGTATACTCTTAAGGTTACTGCCGAGCCACATCAGGTAACGCAAACTCACAGTAGCCAATTATGTCCGTCTAAGTATCAGGCGGGTATCCTTTGTTTTCCCATTTCATGTTGTTCTCTTTTCTCCGCAGCTGTGTTCATTTTTCCACATCCAAATCGAAGTCAGCCCACTGGATGAACGAATTCTTGGCGGAAATCTGTATGACTATCATTAACTCAGTACGTAACTTACACCGTAGTCTGACCCGTTTCAGCCGGCCACGGAGAACTGAATATTGCGTCCGTCAGAGCCCTGACCGAACGTTTATAAGCTGGTATACAATGTATGAGTTTTGAACATCATCCCCCCCTCCCTCCCTTCTTTCAAAACTTTTCCAACCTGTTTTCCTCCCGTAATCTTCGCTCTTATTTATCCAAATACTTTTTCTCAATGGCACCTGGACTTGACTTCTTCAAGAGCTCCGAGACTACCGATGCACCAGTAGTCCAAATCAGTGCAGACGCCGAGCCCGGAACTGATGGTGCTTCCCCTGCCCCGGAGGTGACACCTAAGCCCGACGTTTACTACAACGCCCGCTTCGACCCGAAAAATTTCTTGGAGGGTGAACTCTCCTTCGATGCTGCTACTCGCCTTCGTCAATTGCTTGCACGGCCAGGTATCGTCGTAAGTTCCAATTTCTTTTATTTTATTCAGCCTTTCCAATGTGCCCTCTTAGATTGCCCCTGGTATTTGTGACGGTATCAGTGCACGTTGCGCACTTGAGGCTGGTTTCGACTGCATGTACCAAAGTGGTGCAGCAACAACCGCTTCGCGTCTTGGAATGCCAGACCTTGCCATTGCCACTTTGAACGACTTCGTCCAAAGTGCACAGATGGTCTGCAGTTTAAGCCCGTCTACTCCCGTCATTGCTGATGCTGATACTGGGTAAACCAATTCCTATCCGTGCATATATCTCAGCTAATATCTTTGGCTTTGGCTTCAGCTTCGGTGGCACCGCTATGGTTGCTCGCACAGTCTATCAATACATCCGTGCTGGTGTAGCAGGCATGCACATCGAGGACCAAGTACAGACTAAGCGTTGTGGTCACTTGATGGGCAAGCAGGTCGTGTCCCGGGAGGAATTCCTCACCCGTATACGCGCAGCCGTCATTGCTCGTGACTCTTTCCCTGGTGGCTCCAACTTTGTAAGGATCACTCCGCTATCTCCACCTGTTCATGTAACCGATGTGTCTTGATTAGGTCGTTATTGGGCGCACCGACTCTGCACAAGTTCTTGGCATGGAAGAGGCTGTCATTCGTTTGAAGTTGGCAGCTGACGCCGGTGCTGATGTCTGCTTCATTGAGGGCGTTAAAACCGCTGAGCTTCTGACCTCAACTGTTGAGGCCTTGAAGCCCAAGCCCGTCCTTGTTAATGTCATTTCCGGCGGCCTAACGCCCTCCTTCACTTGCAAGGAGGCCGAGGCTCTCGGTGCTAAAATCATCAGTGAGTTAAGCATGCTCCCTACCTAGGAAAGCATGATTTAACCTGCTTTCAGTATTCTCCCTGGTCTCCTGCGTCGCTGCTGTCCATGGAATCCGTGCCGCTATGCAGTCTCTCAAGAAGACTGGCACTGACTTTTCATCGGCCAAAGGCATGGATCCCAAAGCCTTCTTCGAAGTCATGGGTCTCGAGGACGTCGTCAGCTTAGACGCACGGGCGGGAGGTAGCTCATTTGACATTGTATAAAGCCTTCTCGCATTCGACTTTACCTTCGTTATTGTTCTATTGGGATCCAGGCTCTTTTAAGGAACTAGCATCGACATCACATCACTATCACTACTCGTATCAATAGATTTTCTTTTACCTCTACAAGCATACAATGCAATACAGTTTTCTTGGGTCATGAAGCAGCTATTATTTAACTTAGTCTAGGGTCCGTTCTACTTAAAGTGCCACAGGAGAAGTACTGTCGAAATTTTTTTTACTTCCTCGTGAGGGAAAATGCAGGCCTTTGGACTTGCGCCAATATCAACGGGACGTATAGACCCGTAGGTTGACCGTCGAACTGCCTGTTCAACGACATCGATCGGCAAGCATCATGATTATTTGTGCTGTCGGCCTGACTGTGCTTGCTAAAAGGTACGAGCTACTCTATATTTACCTATGATTTACCTCGCAAATTCACGTGCAAATTCAGCGAATTTGCTTCCGTCGATCACAAGGCCGGGATGGGCTCGGGAGAGTGGAGCACCGAGGCAGAAATACTCCAACCGGCATCCGATCGGGCACGGCGCTCCGTCGGCACCTTATGACCTCGTCGCGGTTGAAAGTGTGGAGGCACACACTTTCAAAACCATCTGGTTTGGGTTCTGGTTCACTGTAAAGTTACCATGGCTAGCTCGGACAGGACGTACTCTGGCAAGGAAGTTGCTCTGCACAACAGCCGCGAGAGCTGCTGGATCATCGTACATGGTGGGTGCATGTTTTTCATATGATTCCAGCCTTTGCCCCATCGAGAACAACAAATGGCTAACTTGGACTTCTTACTAGGTAAGGTATACGATGTTACAGACTTTCTGGATGGTGAGTACACGACAATGTGGTCGACTCGGCGGCCCACGGCTGAACTGACTATACTGGACGTGGTGTAGACCATCCTGGTGAGACCTAACCCTTTGTGAAGCAATGCATAATGACTAACAGAACTCTAGGTGGAAGCAAGATCATTCTTAAGTATGCTGGAAAGGATGCAACGTACGTCATTCGCTATGCCCGATTGCTTGTTGCCTTTATGCTCGTTCTGGCACAGTGTGGAGTATGACCCTATCCACCCACCAGATGCCATTACAACCAACCTCAAACCTGAAAAACAGTGAGTAACTCTATCTAGCATGACCGTGTTGGCCTCTAATTTGTTCTCGTTTCAGCTTGGGGAGTGTTGATCTCGCGACTGTGGAGAAGGTTAAGGTGACGATCACTGATGAAGAACGTGCGCGTCAAGAACGCATTGCTGCTCGCCCACCCCTTTCGGAAATCCTTAACCTTCATGATTTTGAGGTTCGCCTTCGTCATGTGGTCACAGCATGTCCTAATGTTTTATGCAGGCTATCGCGAAACATACTATGCCAGAGAAAGCATGGGCGTATTATTCTTCAGCCGCTGATGACGAAATCACGAACAGGGAAAACCATGCTGCTTTTCACAGGTATAACTCATATCAAACCACACGGTTAGAGTTTTGAAGTTCCGGATTTCAGGATATGGTTCCGTCCTCGAATTCTGAAAAACGTGACTAAAGTTGATTGGTCAACGACAATATTGGGGCAGAAATCCAGCATGCCGTTGTACATTGTACATTCTTTGTCCCCGCCTGAAATAGCTATTGTCCTGACCGTTTTATTCTGCAGACTGCTACTGCTCTGGGCAAGCTCGGTCATCCTGACGGCGAACTGAATCTAACACGTGCAGCCGCAAAGCATGGCATAATCCAGATGGTCTGCATTTCAGATATATTCATTCCGTTGCTGTCATTCCCATGCTCGTTACAGATCCCAACCCTTGCATCATGTTCCTTTGATGAAATCATGGACACTGCAGCGCCTGGTCAAGTGCAGTTCTTTCAGCTTTATGTCAACAAAGACCGCGAAATTACGAAACGGATAGTGCAGCATGCCGAGCAACGTGGTATCAAGGGTCTATTCATCACCGTTGACGCCCCGCAGCTCGGCCGCAGGGAGAAAGACATGCGACAGAAATTTGAAGCAGAAGATCCTTCAGAGGTTAGTAGGGCGGGCCAAGGCGGAGTTGACCGATCCCAGGGAGCAGCACGAGCGATCAGCGTAAGTGTTATCCGAGGGCTTTATGTATCGCGGCGCATGACTCAAATCGGCTGATAGTCTTTCATTGACCCTGGCTTGGATTGGTCTGATATGGCATGGTTCAAAAGTATTACTAAGAGTAAGGATAGAAGCACTTGTCTAAACTGCTGATCTCAATATTTTTCAGTGCCACTTATCCTGAAAGGTGTTCAATGCTGGGAGGTCCGTCAAGGGTTCCTTTCCTAGCACTTGGCTTAAAATTCATTTCTATGCTAGGATGCACTTGAAGCATACGACCTCGGACTTAATGGAGTCGTCTTGTCAAACCACGGCGGGCGTCAGCTCGACTTCGCACGGTCAGGCATCGAGGTACTCGTTGAGGTCACCAGCAAACTCAAGGAGATGCGTGGACTTTCATTTCCCAATGAGAAGTTCCAGCTGTTTGTCGATGGTGGTGTCCGTCGTGCGACTGACGTCATGAAAGCCATTGCATTAGGCGCTACAGCTGGTAAGCGAAAAGCCATCGATGAAGTGACGGCTCAGTAATCCTGTACAGTCGGTGTCGGTCGCCCGTTCTTGTATGCGTACTCAGCTTATGGGCCTGAAGGTATCAACCAGGCCCTTCAAATTTTGCATGTGCGTCTTGCTCCTTTCTTGGATGCTGCATCTTCTCATCACGTTCTTAGGACGAGTTTGAAATGAACATGCGCTTGCTCGGGGCACGCAACATAAAGGAAGTCGTTGCGGGTATGGTTGACGCATCAAACATTCACCTTCACATGGTTTCCGTGCCCGCCGATAACCTTTATGAGAGCAATTGTGCGTCGGGCGCCTTTTTCTTTGGTTTTTCTAATTTAACACTGTTGTAGATGAGCGACTCCAAGGTGCTCGCCTACGAGAGATCAAGAACAAACTGTGAGAGTTTGTGTGACATGTGTCGATCTAGACCTGGAGCCCCATCATACCGCTGTAGTTTACATCTATGGACTTGGATCTGATCAGTAGTACTAGGTGGATTTCATCGCAAATATACCTTGCTTGATGTCTTAGTGCGCTGTGACTATACTCTTATACGCGGACGAGGGCTTTTTTACCAGAAACCGAATGCTATTCAACTGAAGCGGCAGACTGGTATCGAGGGAAGATGTTCCGGGTTGAGCAAGCTAAGTATGTTGCATTGCACATACTTGAACATACTGTTGTTTATATCAGCTACTGTTACTTATCTGCCAGCTGCTACCGTAGTGCATGATAAAGTATTTTGTAGTTCATTTAATAAAGTAACTGATCATGCCCTCGCTGGCACCCAAATACACCAGGAACTCTCGACGCCATTCGGATGCCAGTCATAGAATAACATACCGAGACAGCAAGCCGAGGCTGGCGCACACGACCATGCCTAGTGCGTGGGGAAGTTTAGCAGGGAGACAATCACATTTAAATTGCAAGCTCACGCTGCAGAGCGTTAATCAGGTCGGTGTTCGACCGGACGCAAACCCCATTCACTCCATGGGGATACCGTTGCAGCTGATGAGGAGACCATCACACCCCATGTGATTGCATAGTGTTCAAGGACGAGATTGAGCTCCTCGACCTCATCAAGCATTTCAAGGCGAGATATTCTGTTAAAACAGGATTAACTGAACTGTATATGTATGCCACAAGAATAAGACTTGCCTTTCTAGTTCTGACGGACCGATGTAACTACTTCTGATATTACGAAGGGTCAGTGCCTTCGCAGAAGTGAACCCACGGCTTAAGAAACGAGCGGGAAGAGACTCTAGGGAAGGATATGGCTTCGCTCCGGGAAGGGAGACATTTCTAGCCTTTGTCACACAGTGCCCTAAGACTAGACAATCGATCATCAAAACGGCTGACTTACTCGGAGATTGTTCATCATGACCTGCCCGAAGGCATCTTCGAGCCCAAACATTTCATACACCATACCTCCCAGAGTACCTGGTGTTGATATTTGGATGCTTGGGCTGAAGAAGTCAACAAACCACTGTATCAAGGCAGATGAGGCCTCCGGAGACATGTAAACCAGAACACATTCAAACAATAGAAGTGTTGGAAGAGCAGGAGACAGATGATCTTTGAAGAGCCCTGGAAAAATGTCTGCAGGGGGTTTGCGGAGATCGCATGGCAAAAGGTGATATCTAGACGAGTGTAAAGCCTGCCCGCCAAGATCTACGGGAATATTGCAGCAGTATTCGCGTATCTCTGGGCAACCTGACTGACCTAATTCCGAAGCGCCAAGAGCGGCGCTGAGCCCACTTCTTGGATTCCGAATGGTCATTGCTTTCTTCAGGGTCACATCCGGAAAGTCGAGCTCGAAATACGCTCCAAGCTGCTCTTTCCAAGGTCCTTCCTACTGGCCGTTTCACCATTAGTCCGTCGTAGGGGTAGGAGGCCATCAATCACCATTAAACGCCAAAACCGTGTATCGCTCCCTGCTCCGAGACTGATAATCTGACAAAGTTGCCCCTCCGACTTTGAGAGTTCAAGCCATTGCTCCACGAGTCTATCGATCGCTCCGGATCGCACATAGGTGCCAATATTGATCAGCGGTGGCCGCAGGGGTTGCAGCTGCGCCCGAGGCACCAGAGGACTGATGAAGCGGTCGTTCAAATAGCCTTTCCTGACTGCAGATAGTCGTGCCAGAGCTGCATCAGAATCTGTTTGGCGAACAGCAGCATCAGAATCATAAGCCCTTTCACTTCGGTTGACGGGTGTAGGTGGGTGCATGATTGTGAATCCGACCGCGAATGCTGGTGGTGGCAGGCTCACTGGCAGCCGCTATGACGGCCCGACTTATGTAACCCAATATCATTCAGAGAATTGAATTACACTCAATTACATCGATTGAGAAGAATAATCGACTCGAGCTCCGAGTCTGCAGACTCTGCTCAGCACTGGGTGAGCTGAGTCGCGAAGTAGACGGACACGCAAGTGATGGATTTCTACTATAGTCTTAACAATTGAATATTAATTATTCATCTGCATGCTGAATATTTCACTCCCATTCAATTATCACCCAGTGATTTTCTAGGTGTCGAAGCAATGTCGAAGTATCAAACTTTTTGTCAAACTTCACAGCACCAGATAGCAGCCGGACTTTATTATCCAAGTCATTCTGATAAGATAATCTATGTGTAAATAAAAGCTCCTTTGTCGAGTATCATTAAGGTCATTCTTGGTATACTAAATGGCATAGACGACAGGGTCCAACATCAATTTATTTCCCTGGGGCTCAAACAGGGTCATCCTAGCTGCTTTCATCTTTCAGTTGTCCCTCAAAGGAGTCGGCGCCTTCATTACTGGAGGCGGCGCTGCCCTCTTTTGGAATCGGGCGCGGAGACTCGCTACTCGTGCTTGAACGCCTGCCGTCATGCGTGGCATGGATAGGTGGCTCATCCTTCGTCTCTGCAAGTTCGGAGGGGAGAAGAATAGCCCGGTCTATGGCCGCGGGGAGACCACGATGTCGCCCGCGAAGCATGACGAGGCAGACGATGAGCTTTGACAGAGGATGCAAGGCACCAGAAAAAGAGTAATTTTGCTACCAGAGAGAATAAGAATAACTCAATAACAAGTCAGCGTCTCGTTCACTCACAGTAGGTATCCCGAGACTGAGACCAACAGTGCCGTATGCGGAGACTAATTCGAAAACTTGCTGGAATTGAGCATAGATCGCGACTCGATAATGAGGGACATACTGATGGTAAAGATGTTAAACCATCCTTGTATCTCCGTGTTATCCAGATTACCCCGCTTCAGTGTCCCATTAGAACCATTGCGTATTCTCGATTGTCGATGCTTACCTCTATGATGCAAACCAATACCAGCGCCTACGTGAAACAAATTCAGTTTACTCCACCATGCTGACCACTCAATACGCTTACCAGACACAACCACCACATGTCTTCATAGCCAGAGTGAGATATGTCAGTTATAAAAGGAACCGAAATCAGACATACCGAACGCCAATTGTTGACGGGCATGCATGGCCAAGTATCGAGACCACACCGTCATCCTTGGACCCGAGGTTGAAAAGGCATCCTCGTCTTCTGAATCATCTTTGTGCGTGTGAATACCCAGAGACTGTTCTTCGTAGACGTTTGTCGAGCGGACACTAGATCAACGAGCATGAGAATGACTTATGTCATCCGCACGCATGCCATGAACGAACCTTAGAGCAATGGGGTCTCAGGGGCAGTCAATCCAATGCGCACCACCAAGAGAATCAAGGCACTTACATACGCTGACATACATCATGATAACATATATGACTCTGTTCCCCGAAGTCAGCGCCTTTTCCAAACGACGATTTCTCAACCTAACTTGACAGCGGGAGCTATTCTCGCCAGTGGAACTATTCCGAAGCCCGCAGCACGAACGGCAATGGCCTGCAACAGTCCTGCCACAAATCTTGTTCCTAGAGGTATGGAATCGATGTCAGGATTGCCGATGTCGAGGACCATAAAGGAAAACCAGTCTGTGAAGCTGTAGTACCAATTCAGTACGCGCCAATAACGAAGTGAGTTTCCGCACTTCATGATGACCAGTATTGTCAGAAGAAACCAAGTTTGATACGAAGGGAAAAGATAAAAAAAACATCGACGGGGATGGTCCAAGAGGAAATGTAGCGTTTCCTGCAGCCGAGAATTCCGAGGTACCAGTTTCGTGATTATCCAACTGTCTAGGGGTAAACGACAATTTTATTAAATATATAAGATGGGATACTTACATGAGAAAACGGAGCCTTTGCGATTTCTGTTGAGCTGATAATGTCATACAATCCACATTGAAAACTCACATTACAGGCTAATAATTATCAGATATTATTATGTGATTGGAATGAGCTTGGATACTCACAAAAGCAGTGTTGCCAGCCAGGATACATAAGATCATGAAAAAGATCACTTACACAACAAAATGTCAAGGGCGTGCAGTAGATATGATATATAATAACTCACTCGGATAGGCCGTCTGGAAGGGTACCATGCTCTGATCGACGAGGGAAGTTCCGGTATTAGTGTATGCTGATACGACCTGGAAGAGTGAAAACCTATCCTCAGGTCTTGTCAGCTGGTGTCTTGTTGGTATTGTACACTGCTTACCAGGGGGGCGAAACTTTCCTAAAGAGCGCAGGTGGCTCAAAATCGCTCTCCCACTTTGACATTGACATGTAAGGTGCGATCACCACGAAGGAAACCAGTTGAATTGCTACGTGATACTGCAAAGACCATTTAAACCAATGAGGACAGGGTAAAATCAGGGTCACTCACACCCGCAACCAGCCATAGCAGCGCATTGAGCGCCCGATATTCAACTCCGCCCAATTCCTCAAGCTGCTCATTCGTCAAAAGATGGAAGGCAGAATTCCGTCCGACGATTGCATCAAATGAGATATAAGTCACAGGCTTCGCACCTTCAGCTGCGCTGATGCTTCCTCCACGTGTTGATCTCCCATGTTCGCTCGCGGCACCACTCATAGTGCGTCCCAGACCGCCGCCAGTCAGTGTAGTAGTAACGGGAATTGTCATAGTTCTCTTCAGTCTGTTCTTAATTCCAGGAAACAGCCAACCAAACAGCATCCCCAGCAGCTTGTGCGGCATAGGAAAACCCCCAAACCCACGTAGCATCTGCTCCTGAGGTTGGCCAACATGATCGAAGGAAAGTGGTCGATGCAAGCTCGTCGTACGCCTGGAATCACTAGATCGATGTGTTTGTGTGGTTGGGTGCTGTGCTATTGGTATATGTGAATTTTGAGGCACTGCAGAAGAGCGGCGGCGGCGGCGGGGACGCGATGCAGAGAAGCCTGAAATATCTGGTAAAATTTCGTTGGAGGGTGAATCTGGCCGACCAGTTCGGCCACGGATGGAAGGATGGGCACGAGGAACAGTGGGTGCAAACTCAACAGTTGCTGAAGAAGTACGAGGTAGACGTGAACCAGAGTGAACAGTGGTCATATTCTGTACTGGCACAGCTATAAATCATGAAGTATCAGATGAATGCTGCTTCTCTCATGGTAAAATGCTGACAAGCTGGGGCTCCCTCCGGAGCTCCTGGATCAGAAAGAGGGCGTGTGCGTCTATTTGATGCAAAACAGACGTCAGAGCCATATCAAAAGTGTAGTGGGTGCCTACGTTGTGCCTCTCCCTATGTCTGCAGATACCGTGTTGTCTATTGCTACGTGTATGTTTTCGACAGCGATGTCGGTACCCGGGTGGATCTGCTCCAGGGCGTTAGGCATTTCATCAGCGAACTCTGGTTCGTGAGGAGAGGGCGCTCGTTCTTCCGCTTGCGTATCTGAACTCGTTGCACGGGATTTCAGATGCCTCATAGGAACAGCACTGCTCTCAGTGACCCATCCACTCGGGTTGATCAGTTTGGGTGGTGCATCCATGCGCCTGATCATATCGGGCCTTAGTCTCTTTGCGTTCTCCTTCGGTGGAGTCCGAGCACCATCACTGGAAGAATCCTCCGGAACCGTACTAAGGACGGATTTCCAACGAAAAATACGACGAGGCCAACTATCCCGTGTTCCACTAGATGTTCCTGCAGACAAAGTGGTGAGCTGCTGCTCCACCTTGATCGCAGCGCGTCGTGCAACTTCTGCTTCAACGATATAATCTAATTTCTTAGCGAAGTAGTGCCTGTAGAATAATGAGCTTATCTTATTTGAAGCGCCCAAGGTGAGATATTGACCTCCTGGTGTACACCATCACCCAGGACACTATAACCTTGAGCCAAGGTTAGAAGAACCGGTTCTACCTGAAATGAAAGAACGCACTGGGTTTCCAATGCACATCTGGATGAACAGCAAGACTTGCTGCCAAACGGTAAGCTGACTCATGTTCACGGTCGCCAGCCCACACACGGTCATCGCGCTGACCGAGTTGTATAGCGCATCGATGTATGTAACTGGGTATCTGCCATTGCTTGCAAATAAGATTCCGGAGAATATCAGGGGTGTCAAAGTGCTAAACAAGAGCACGCATGTGTTGTCAGATTCCATGATGTAGACAGCGGCATGGCCTCGCAAGCTCACAAGAAGATGACATGTATGCGGAAGAAGTTCAGATGCGCCCCCAGGGTTTTCCAGACGTTGTTGTGTCCTGAAGACGATGTTGAGACCTGCACCGGCATTCTAGTAAAATTGCAGGTCGAAGGGAACAAAGTTATTAGGAAGGAGAACAAGGAACATCCGTGTAATAGAATACCATGGTCATGGTCATACCATTAAATATATCACGGTAGCCCGTGCCCGCGCCACCAGCCACTCTACTCCACGTGAAGCCTTGCTGAAGTAAGCGACCACGATTATCAGTCAATCAAATGTTTATCCGTTTATCTGATATGCATTGCCCGCCTGGTACCGCTAGCTGTAGCCTACGTTACTGTATGTGTGAAGGATAACAAAAAAGGAGAAACGCCAAGTGCTCTGTGCGATGTACATATATTAGTGCAGAACACCAAGAACGTGCGCGATACGATCAGAAAACGAGACAAATGCAAGGATGTAAATGCTGATGAACGAAATATCGATTGAAAACGTAGACGCAGCAGCAGGACGAGCCTGACCGAAAGCATGGCGCAAGCGGAAATCAGGTCATGAGCGAGACTAGCTTGTGACTGTCTTCGAGCTTCGAAGCGATCCGTTGGAGCCGCTCAGGCTCCTTCCCGAATCCAGCACCCGTGAGCATGATGGCCATGTAGTCGAATGCCTTCGGCGCATCGATGGCAATATCATCCAAAAACTCAGCCATAGGCATGAATCCTTCCTCGAAGACCTCCATCGTGCATAGTCCATTGCTCACAGCCCGAGCGAAAAATTCGCCCACCAACCTTGCATCCGCCTCTTTGCTCTCGAGCGCGGATGCGACCAGCTTGTCCACGAGTCGGAAGTGGTGCTCAGGAGTAAGATTGGTGAAGTACACATCCGCCTCTTCGAGACTGCGAACCGCGAAAAACTCCTTCACGTCCTCACCAATCCTTTTCTTGGCGTCTGCTTCTGACATGTCGGTAGGTGCGCTTTCAGGTTCGTCCTCCGATGTAGCTGGCGTGTTCTCCTCAGCAGTCGGCTTGGACCGCGGAAGGAGTTGCAGCTTCTTGCGCTGTAAAGGAGGCTCGGGGAGACCAGCTTGACCAAGGTCGATGCTCGGCTTCCGAC
>LVVM01006278.1:11104-23001 GCA_001882365.1 Rhizopogon vesiculosus | reverse complement strand
ACTGAAGCCAGGGGATCCAAATGCTAGAATCAACGAACTTGAAGATATGGCTAAGTGCCATTTGACGCTTCTGCTTTCCGATGTTCAACTTCGCTGCCTCCATCAGTTCGCCTTGGACGCTGTCACGATTCGGTACTTCATCATATACGCTGACCCACCACCGCAGCAAACCGACCATCTCGTCATCTTGCAAGATTTTTCCTTCCAACTCATTCACCACGTCTCTGAATGAGTACATCCGGACCATATAGTGTTCCGGAAGGGAGTCAATTAAACTAGGCGGGTCGCCAGCTGACGTCGGAAGAAGTACAGGCATGATTTTCATGAACGAGGTGAAGTCTTCGTTAGGCTGTCGAACGTCCTTGGTGTACTGGATACCAGAGTTCGAAATGATAGGAAAACAATCGCTGTACGAGCAATTGAAAAATGCATTTTGCAAGATTTTCGAGACTTTGCCATCTGGAGTGGATGGATTGAACGTGAAACAGCGCATGGCATACGATGCCTTTTCTCTTGAAGATGCCGCCACAGGGCTTTTGGTCAAGGCACCCTTCGGCCAAGATTTCCAGATGCTGCCTATCTCTTTTTCATAGACAAGTCTGGCAAGGAATCCGCCGACATACAGAAGTTCTTCGTTCCATTCTGTGCAAAATATCAGTACCACCCAAAGGAGAACCACCCAGAGGCTGGGACGAACTTGCAATATGGCCATTTCTGAGCAAATGTCAGGTAATATTCGGTGCAGAAAATATGCACCCACGTTAAATCAATGGATCCTCGTTCGACAGTGGGTATAAATCCGCCAGACAAGTGTCCACCAATCCCGGTCGTTTGGGCTGTACTTTGACCCTGCAACTCATCAGTATGTTTATCCTCAAACACGAGGTGAAGCTTACAATGAAGACCCGGGACCTGTATTCCATATCCCTATAAAGCGATATGACAATGTGCGCGGGAAGGTACAAAAAACTAGCATACCCATCTAGGTCAGGAAACAGACCCTGCGGTCCCCTGAATACGCTTCCCAGAGGATCGCGTTTCTCCTCTGCTGCTCTTGCATCATGCTCTTCTTTGGAGAACTGTGTTCGTCATGAGTGAGATTAACAACAGCACCACTGGGAAGGCTCACATAGACCATCTCAAATGCGAAGTGAGAAGGAGGCTCCTTCTTCGTCATGGCTTTTAAGCCCTTGAGAAGATCATGGCTCGCGCTGGTTGTCACCTGAGCCGAATAGACCGTATATTTGGCAGTATGAGTCGACCATGGCGGATGGTCAATGGTCGCCGATCGAGATGGAGGTGGGACCTTTGGAGCTTGACTCTTTTTGGAGTTACTCCAAAATCCTTTGCGTTTCGCAGGATTCTTTGGAAGGTTGTCCATACCAGCGTGTTGGGTAGACTGCTTCTTGGTTCCAGCAGCAAGCGCCCAGTCCGTAATTTCGACAGTAATCCCTTGGGCTGTGAGCACAAATTCAGTACGCTTCGCGTTGAAAACGCAACATGTTACTCACTAACTACTGAGACAGTCCCGATCTTCATTGTCTCTCCCTCGCTCGTGCGCAACATATCACTGGGAATAGGAAGATCATCGCTAGAGTGCTCCCTGGACTTATGGATCTTCAAGAAAACTTTGTCATCGAAGAAAACAGAAGTAGTTTTAACGCTCGACATGAATGTCATAGTAGCTGCCAAGAATCGGGCCAAGTCAAACGGCTTCGGGACGGGAGCTCGCATATCTTCCTTCAGTTCCATCTCAATGGAGGTCCACTTACTGTCGACACAAGTGCCGTTTTCGGTCCAAAGCTGGAGGAAGACGTAAGTAAAGCAAAACTGATACAGAACTTCGCGGCATACTTGGTCGCCCTCGAAAAATATCGATAAACTTTTGCCTGTCAGATGTAGCGTTGGATTCGGTCGATCTAGTGCGGAAAAAAGCTCGGTTCTTACCTCCAGACAAGACCCGTGGGCTGTCGGTGACGCTGAAAACACTGTAGAATCCTATACAGATATATTCATTAGCAAATTGAAAGATGTGAAAGGACTCTACGAACCAACACCAAAGGCTCCGATCTTCTGTTCATCGGGATTGCCATCCGCTAGTAATATCAATGAGCACGAAAGTTTGGACGCGATAGATAGAATGCGTACCAATCTTCGTTAGCCGGTCCCAATCTTTGATTCCAAAGTATTCGCCGTTATTGCAAACAGTCCATTTAGACAACTGTCGAGAAGCTAAGCACTAATTCGGAGGCCATTACAACCTCAAGCTCACCTTCGTGTTGAGCAAGTCTGGAATTGTGCCATTGACTCCATTCACTTTGCCATTTGCTCCCGCGGAATGTTTAGCGTAGTCACTTGTCTGAAACTCTATTCGGACTTCGGTCGCTCTGGCGTCGTCAGCATTCTGTAACAACTCTCGAAATACTGGACGCTCTTCAGTCGACCGATAGCAAGGACAGTCACTCGGCCCTACAAACCTGTAAAGTCTTCGGGATATCGTGCAAGTACTTTATCGACCAGTGCACGCTGGTTAACTTCTACCCTTTTCTGTCCACTTCTCAGTCTACTGCGAGCGCCGGCTGTGAAAGAATCTACTACTCACCTTGACCATTAGTCGGGTGAAATCGCTATTGCTGGTATGTGAATATGTTATTGAAGGTGTATATGGCCACGAAAAATGCTGTGGTATCTAGAGCTATCCTGTTGGCTGTGAATGAGGAGGGAGGGAGGGAGGAGGCGCCTCGCTTGTCCGAGAATAAAGGCACCCACAGCATTCAACAACAAGCATGTTGATAGGCGCTGAAAGGTTGTGCAAGGCCTGCCTCATTGGTGAATTTACAAAGTTCTTTCAGGGACTCGCGTGACTAGGCCAAACTCGTCTTCCTTTGTCGTATCCAGGGAACATGGGATCCTGGCCTGTGTCTACAAAATCAACAGTTTGGCGAATCTAGTGATATCTTCTCTGTGATATTGTGAGACGGCCTCATTCGATATGTGGGGTGCGTGTCCTCTTTTATTTCTCGGAAAACTGCTCATGAATCCAGTGCGCACTTCAACTTCTACGGTCAAGCTGGGGTCCGGGGCCGTTTGACTGCCGACCAACCTGTCTACTCCAAAGATCGCCCCCAGAGATCCATCCTCTGAACTATAGCGTCTCCCCTCCTCTTCAGCACACTGCACATTCACGCTCAGGGTTTTAAAACCATTTGCATAGACTAGCTCGTCAGTCGCGTCTCATGGAAGCCGTTCATCGACAAGCTCAACTCGGAGTGGGAGTCTACGTATGTGGCCTCTCTCGTTTGCCACACGCTTGATGATCACTCAATTCTGCTCTAGTCCTCGGTTATCTTGAATGTCAACATTGCCTTCCTCGTTGTCCCCAGCCTCAGTTCTGCCGTCCGAATATACAGCTATGTATCCACTGTCAGCAGTGCCGGAGCGATTATCCTAGGATGGCTTCTTCTGCGTCAAAATCGCACGTACACAGGGCAGTCTGCAGAGGGCGCTGTATGTTGATCCATGCCGACCAAGCATCGTTCTTCATGATATGGACGGTATGGGCGACTTTGGACACACACATCGTCTTATGGTTGCATTCGACGAGCCGAAAACTGAAGAGAGAGTTTCGGCAATGGATGACACATAATCGCCTCATTGGCAAAATTCCTCGTCAGAGGTTCCCCCAGAGGAGGAAGGCGAATTGATGATGCCACGGAGCAATGAATCTGACTCCGTAAGTTAGCTGCAGACTCAGATTTGGAAGACCGATTGAATAATCGCTACATGATCGATCTTGATCAGGAATATTTTGAACTCCATTCATATGTCGTCTCTTCTTTACTTGGGCCCTTGTTGTCATGGTCGTACTAGCCATGCTCATCTGCTGGTCTGTCCTCGAGTTTCTAACTTCTCCGTTCGCTCTGCATATGTTGGGGAGCTCATAAAGTTTCGCGGTGTTGGAGATCACTTTTTATGTATAATATGGCCTCAAGGCCTCATTTCAATCGTGCTTAGGCTGTCTACAAACCGAACCGCGTACTACTAATCGACCTCATTGACGACCATAGGCATCGAGTCCTGGTCTGCCGAAGGTAGGCTAAGAAGGAAAATCAGCATCCTAACACCACAATATAACTCCATCATGACACTCACAGAAGGTGCAGGCTTATTTTGAAGGATCGCCTCAACCTTCTCGAGGATCTCGGGTGTCAGCTTGGGGATGACGTCCAAGGCCTTCAAGTTATCGACCACTTGCTCGGGCTTGGAAGCGCCGAGGATAACAGTGCTTGTGTTCGGGTTCTTTGCAATCCACGCCAATGCCAGATGTGTGACGCTGCAGCCCAGCTCCGTCTCAGCGAGCTTGGTGAGCTCTTGGACTTTGCGAATCTTGGCGAGGCCCTCCTCCTCGTTGAGGCTCTTGAGGGTATCCTTGAAGAAGTCGGAGTGGGCGGCGAACCGCGAATCTGCTGGGATACCGTTGTTGTACTGGAGATCACGGATCATCAGTCATTGGATCTGCAGTCTATATGTGAACTATTAATTACCTTTCCGGTGAGGAGGCCGCTGGCCAATGCAGACCAAACAGTGGTCCCGATGGAATATTTCTTGTAGATAGGTGCATACTCCTTTTCGGGACGCTCGCGGTGAAACATGCTAGACACCAGTCAGAACGCTGGACGAGCCGCATCTTTGTCTACTCACTGGTGTTGGCACTGCTCGGCAATAGGAGGGATCAGGTTGAGTTTATCAGCGACATCTGAGTGGCTTTGTCAAAGAGAGGTCATTTGAGAGACGGGAGTAGCGCACGGTAAGCCTCCTCGATGTCCCTGGCAGACCATTCTGATGTAGCCCAGTAGAATGCCTGAAAAGACTTTGAGAAAAACTAGTAGCCATAGGGAGACTGGAGACTCACCCAACCCTTCTCAATCACATAGTTGAAGGCGCGGACGACCTCTTCCATAGGAGCTTAAATTGACGTCTTGAGATTAATTTTTTCTTTCATCACTACGAAAACTTACTGCTGTAATCAGGACGGTGTGCGAATATGACATCAACATAGTCGAGGTCGAGACGCTTCAGCGACTCCTGGGTACCTTCGATGATGCTTTGGCGGGGTTAATCCACAAAACGCCCTGTTCAGTTTTATTCATACGTACTGTTTCCTTGAGAGACCAGTGTCGTTGGGACCGGTGCGTGTACCAAAGAACAATTTTGTGGTGATGATTAAATCAGTGCGACGGTAGCCGAGTTCCTTGATAACGCGACCCCTATCACGCGTGTTAGTGCAGTTCCAAGAAGCCGGCCCTTGACTACGCACATCTCAATTTCCGATTGACCCTTTGCGTATCCCTCAGCCGTGTCGAACATGTTGATGCCATTCTCAAAGGCAACTTTGATGATTTCCTGAGTGGAGAATAACGGTGAGCTTATCATCAATATGTATGAGCTGCCAGTGGGCTCCCTCACCTTGACAGGGTCACCGACAACGGTCCCTCCTAGCGTCAGCCCTGTGAAACATTCTCAGCACTAGGGCTTCCACAACTAAACAAGCTACTCACATCCACCAAGCGAGAAGACAGGGACCCGCAGACCGCTAGGGCCCAAACGGCGGAAGGGCATATTCTTGGGGTTAAACTCGGTCTTGACGGATTCAGACATGGCTGTTACAGATGGACTGCAGTGAAGTGACTGGTTATTGTAAGTGGACACAATGGGACTTTATACAAACTATATATGCACGCGAAAGCTTCTGCATTTCTAAGCAGTATTAGTATTTGATGCATCATGGCCGCGGTGTCTTATTTACAGAATGGATTTATGTTTTGCCGACGAACACCCGTGAGTGTTTATCTCACTCGCACCTTATCATGAAGCTTGTAACACATGTTGCAACAGGCAGAATGTAATCAAGAAAGTCAGCTTTGGCATGCGTGAACTCATGCTTGTCAGTTTCTCGGAAATTCTTTCGGAAGTGGAGAGGCTGTCGAACGGAGCTCCTTATGTTCCCCACATGACATCATGAACTCAAATGTTTATCCGTGCCAGTAAAGCACGAACCCCTATATACTGTGCGAATCACACTTCACACTACATACATTAGAAAACATTCTCCAAACACGTATACCCTCAGTTTTCCTCACTGACGACCGTTAGGATCAAGTGCTGAGCGACCGAACGTTGGCTGTCACCGTAAAGATTCAGCTTGTTAAGTTTACTCATGAAAAGCAATAACGTACCGGGGCAGCAGGCTCGTTTTCCAGAATGGTCTCAATCTTGTCCATGATCTCAGGAGTGAGTTTTGGAATGACATCGAGGGCCTTCAGGTTATCAAGGACCTGCTCAGGCTTTGAGGCACCGAGGATGACGGTGCTGGTGTTGGGGTTCTTGGCAACCCATGCGAGTGCTAGGTGCGTGACAGTGCAGCCGAGGCCTGAAAGGTATATGTCGGTTCGAGCAATTGCTTCAGAAAAGATGAGGAAGTACACACCTTCTGCGACTGCGCTTAACTCATTGACCTTGCGGATCTTCGTGAGACCCTCCTCCTTCTGCAAACTATCCACGGTACCCTTGAAAAAGTTGGCGTGCGTCGAGAAACGGGTACCCTCTGGGGCGACACCGCTATTGTACTACACTCGTTATCAGAAAGCGACTATCGACTTGTGGGGAGTAAGCCCACCTTTCCGGTAAGAAGACCACTAGCAAGAGCGGAGAACACAGTGGTTCCCAGCTGGTACTTCTTATACAAAGGTCTATGAAAGCCTCTCAACCACTTGTCGTAATTAACATGGTGATAACTTACCGGTACTCTTTCTCTGGGCGTTCACGATGGAACATACTGATCAAGGTCTCAGGGAAGCACGATGTCAAAAGTACGGGACACCTACTTGTGTTGACATTGCTCAGCGATAGGTCCATGGAGTCCAAGCTTCGTAGCGATGTCTATTCCACCCTCAGTACGCGACTCCTTGACGCAAAAGGGAACTCACGCTGCGCTTCCTCGATCTCGTATGCAGACCATTCGGACGTTGCCCAATAGAATGCCTGGAATGCCATTAGGATGTTCCTATTATTCTCCCGCGCACAAGCGACATACCCAGCCCTTCTCGATCACCCAATTGAATGCGCGCACTGTTTCTTCCATGGGGACTGCGAAATTGAATTCAGCTGATGTCATTTCTTCGGCATGCACGACCAACCATACCTGAGACATCTGGGCGGTGAGCAAAGATAACATCAACATAATCAAGACCAAGACGCTCGAGGCACTCCTTGGTTCCTTCAATAATACTGAAACTAAGTCAGCATCACCCAGGCGCACGCACGCACGAGACTGACTGTTTCCTGGAAAGACCACCATCATTGGGACCGGCGCGGAGACCCCAGAATAGTTTGGTAGTGATGATAATATCTGTTCGGCGGAGGCCAAGCTCCTTGATCACACGACCCCTTCCCTTGCAGTCAGCTTCGGTGATCTCCAAACGACGAAGAAAGTTACATTTCCAGCTCGGACTTGCCCTTCGCGTAAGCCTCTGCGGTATCGAACATGTTGATACCATTATCGAAGGCGACTTTAATGATGTCCTTCGATGAAGGTTGAAAGATTTAGCAAATTGAAGGCGGCGGGGAATTGGACACTCACCTTCACTGGGTCGCCGATGACAGTTCCACCGAGTGTAAGCCCTAGGTAAGCTCCCAGTCAGTACCTCATTGAACACATGACTTTGCGTGGGACATACATCCACCAAGGGAGAAGACAGGGACTCGGAGGCCACTTGGACCAAGCCTGCGGAACGGCATGTTTTTGGGGTCGAACTCGACCTTGACGGCAGCTCCTGAAGCCATTATTGTTGTAAGTTGGATTGGAAGCAGACGAGTAATGGGAACGAGCCTTTAGTACTTGAATGAACGACATTATTTAAAGGATCATCCCATCAATAGTGCTCCGGGCCGCCGGTGTTAGCAAGTCCATCCAATCACCTTCATGTCCAAAAGGCGAACGCGGACGAATTGATATCGACAAGTGTTCGATGGGCTGCCGTCGGATGACCTGCAGGCAGGTGAGCGTGGCATCAATCTCAGGCTCAGGAAAATGAGCACATGCATCTAGGAGGATGGAAAATTGACATGTATTAGTTTCACCCGAGGTTACAACTATGTAAAGTACCTTAGCTGAGTTTGAATATCATGTATGTACTGCATGCAATCTTTATGCAAGAAATAATAATATCCTCTCTATTGTCCCTCCATCAGTGCAACCTCATCACGTGAACCAATCCAGCCCAAAATACACGGGGCTTCCAGCCTTCGTTGGGGTCAATGAGATAAACTTCTGTGATAGTCTGGGGAGCTTCCGAAGATCGAAACCAAGGCCTGAGGCAAGCTTGCTCGGACTTGAGCATACAAGCAGTCACTGTTCTCAACTGCGATGCCCAATGTCGCGCCTTGGAACCAACCAATACGCGTGTTGTAGACAGTCTCTTGCACCTAACTCTTGTCAGTGATATAATACACGTGGATCTATTGTGATGTCAGAAGACACATAGCGGCTGGGGCCGACAACTCGCACCCCTCGCACCCCTCGCAAGCCGTTCCATGCAAAGGCTCCGATCGGCGTGTTGATACGAGCAGTCGGTGTGAAGTCAGAGAGCTTGAGGAGGCTATATTGAGTCTTGTCGGCGTTGTTTAACTGTATTTTATAGAGTTTGTAGTCTTTGCCCTGATAGTAGACGCAGAATTGATTGTCTTTAACCTGCACACCGGCCATGGTTGTCCCGACGAAGTTGGTAGGCAGAAGGTTTGACTTTCACATGGTCGCTACGATCCATGATAATAAATAAAATAACCGTAAATATCTAATAGGTGCGACTAACGTTGATGATTGAGAGAAGGTTATTCATACGATAGCTGTTAAGCAGGGAGCGAGTCTCCCTTTCAAACCCCCAGGCAAACACGAGAGGGCAATCCTTACCGGAAATAACTACTGATGTGAATCTCTTCAGGAGGACGAACTTGACAGAAGAAATAGTTATTTCCACCCACCCTCACGGAGGTTGGAGATGCAGACTCGCCCTGAGGTACAATTTGAAAGAATTGTGGGTGATCTTTGTCCTCATGTCTCGTCAAAAGTCGACAAGGTACCCAACACTCTGCATCCCGCGACAGCGTGACACCGTATGTTGAGATGCTGTCAGGGTCATCATAAGGAACAGGTCCCTGAGGCTTGAAAGCGCCCATCTTACTGAAATCCTTGAGTTAGTGGTAGGCTGGGGACCGTATGTGGTGGTTCAGTCTGTGGAAGTTTCTCTTGCACATAGGTCAGATTTCCATGGCGGGTATACCAGTGACCAGTTGGATGCGCGGCGTTGATGCGGAGCGCGGGCAGTTTCATTGTCTGCTAGTATGCTACTCAGCTCGCTGTACGATGAATCCGAGTCGAAGATTGAATGAAAGCCTGAGAGTCAAGAAAGAGTCAATACTGACTCCGAGCCTCGATCGGCTCTTACGGTCACGACCTGCCAAATGCACGACGTCAAGTTCTTTCATTGCAGTGCAGCGAGATGGTTAGCAAATAACCTGGTGAACACTTTCCTGCGTGCTTACTCACTCCTATCCGCCTCCTGCACAACCTCTAGACTCTTTCAGTAATTTTTTTGCGTCGTTATTTATTGCCTGTTGGGGCTTTGCCATATGTTGGACAAAACTTACCTTTTGAGAAATTGATACATATCCATTCGCCGCATTCGATTTCCTTAACTTACAATATTGTGCTTTAATCTTGCTCTATCTATGTATACAGTGTATTCTTCTATGAATATTCATCCACGCTGCATTGTCGTCTATTTATTTCTTCAATAACGAACGCCCGGTCATTTCTAATGGAACATCAAGTTAGTCAGAGACATTCCACCCAATTGTATGGGAGCCTTACCGTCAGGCTGTGGCAGGCCCATGATCGCCAGCACAGTGGGTGCAACATCAGCAAGTGCGCCCCCTTCTTCCCCTTCACTTTCTTCATCACTCGCAAACTCAAGTCCCTGGGCAGTCATGATGAAAGGCACCTTGTTGGTAGTGTGTGCGGTATGAGGGGCACCCGTCTCCAAGTTGATCATCTGCTCCGCATTTCCGTGGTCAGCAGTGACGAGTAAAACGTATCCAGCCTCAACGCATGCGTCGTATACTGTTCCGACCGCCTTATCGGTAGCAGTGATCGCCTCAACTGCGGCGTCGTACACACCCGTGTGGCCGACCATGTCGGGCGGGGCGAAGTTGCACATGACAAACTCATGCTTCTTGCTCTTGACCACCTCGGCAACCTTATCTGCAACGCCCTGGGCGCTCATCTCTGGCTGCTTGTCGTATGTAGCGACCTTGGGAGACGCAATCATGTGGCGCTCTTCCGCAGGGAACTGCTTCTCGACTCCACCGTTGAAGAAAAATGTGACGTGGGCGTACTTCTCCGTCTCTGCGATATGCGCCTGCGAGACGCCTTCCTTTGAAAGCCACTCAGCCAGGACGTTGGTCATTGCTTGCGGGGGGAAAGCCACCGCAAATGGGAACTCAGCGTTGTATCGGGACATGGTGGTGATGTGCTGCGTCATGTGATCAGTTCAAGTCAATTCGGGAGAGGTATGAACTTACCAGGTCCCCAGGAATATCTATTTCGATGGGCTTGTCCGGCAGCCCAATGACGGTGGCAAGCTCTCGCATCCGATCTGAGCGGTAGTTGAAGAAAAAGAGTGTGTCGCCTTCCTTAATGCGTCCCTCATCCCCATTGACGATGATAGGCTTCAAGAACTCGTCGGTCTCATCCTTGTTGTATCTCTCCTCGATCTTTTCGAGAACATCTTTACCTTCTTCGCCTTCACCGCGGACGAGGCCGTCAACAGCGATCTTGATACGCTCCCAACGCTTGTCGCGGTCCATGGCATAGTATCTGCCAACAACAGTGGCAAGTGTGCCATACTCTATCTCTTCCATGAAATCCAGCAGCTCTTTCGCGTAGCCCTTGGCTGAGCGTGGAGCAGTGTCACGGCCATCACCGAAGAAGTGGACGTAAGTATAAGGGACGCCAACTTCCTTCGCAGTCTCCAAGAGCGCCTTGAGATGCCTGATGTGAGAATGCACGCCGCCGTCAGAAACCTAAGGGGATAAAGTTAAGAAAATGAGGTATACGCCCACAACGTGTACTGACCAGACCAAGGAGATGAAGACGGCCATTTCCATCCTTGGCTCGCTTCATGCTGGCAAGAATCGTCTCATTCTTGTGGAACTGACGTTTTGCTATGGATACATCAATCTTGACGATATCTTGCCACACAATGCGGCCTGCACCGATGTTGAGGTGTCTATGAGTCTGAATTCAGCGATGCGGCGCGTTGAGATGCATGTTGGTGTTGTACACACCCGACTTCAGAGTTTCCCATGAGGCCATCGTTCAAACCGACTGCGTTTCCGTGCGCAAGGAGGGTGCGATATGAATGTTTTTCGGCGATGGTATCCATGTTGGTGGTATCTGCTGCGTCGATGGCATCACCTTTCATACCTTTCTCTGGAGCAATTCCCCATCCGTCGTGAACGCTATAGAGATTATCTTCAGTAAAGTGAATCCCTCACAGTCAGATGCTGCTGCACCACTCACATCAGACAGACCTTATTCTTGACTTCGGGCATGGTGATTACTAGTAAGTAGAAGAGGGGAAATCTATAGCGTTGGCTGCTGCGACTTGAATGGTGCACGCAGTGCTTGCAGTGCAGAGAACAGAAACTAATCCGAAGAAGCTACCGACAGCTGCGACTTTGGCGATAAAGCGATCTTTGTGCAAGGAGCGATGCGAGGTGCTAAGTCGCGTATTGATAATCTTATCCGCATAAGGGGATTATGTAAGCCTATTAATTGC
>LVVM01006254.1:18839-50532 GCA_001882365.1 Rhizopogon vesiculosus | reverse complement strand
GGAGGATGACGAGGTGAGTCGTCGAAAAAACCTGGGGGTAACGGTCTATGGGGATCAATATTATCGCGCCTGCGACGCTGAGCTGGCCGTCGTGTAGCATCTGCCTGGAATACATGTGTTTAGAATCGATGAGATGGATCTATAAACGTGTCGCGTACTTCGAGTAACGACTTGTGACCATCATGGGATGAGCACTTTCAGTTGGTAGAGGGAGATGAGAAATGCTAGACTTACATTTGGATTCAACAGAAGCTCATCGAGGCCAGCTTCTCTGAAAATGGTAGGCATATCCCATGTATATGCATTGTTGTCATTGCAGCCAGTGGCTAGTAGCTTTCCGTCTGTCGAAAACGACACGTAGGTCACAAGGCTTGCATGCTGGAGAGGCGAAGCGATGGGCCGCCCGTTCTCGAGGTTCCACAATCGCGCTGTATCGTCCCAGGATGCGCTTGCGAGGATACGGCCATTCGGAGATATTGCAATGTCCTTGACAGGGTCGGTGTGCCCGGTGAAAACATCGATTGCCAGGTGGTTGTATTCCACGTCCTAATCGATTGATCTTTCGACCCGGAAATAAGCGTTGTTCCATCGGCAGTCCAAGCTAGGCAATACACTTCCGGTGTATGTCCTTTGAGATTTGCGACGAGTTTGCCTGTCTTCGCATCAAAGATTTTGATGTACTCGTTCCCTCCACTAATCCTAATCGTAGTTTCGTCCGGCGAGTAGATTGCCGAGTACACCCCGAACCCTGTCTTGATTGCTAGGATTGTTTCTCCGCTCTCCACATCCCACACCCTTGCTGTCCCATCCCTGGATCCACTCAGGACTCGCCCACCCTCTTGATTCCAGCACACAGATGCAACTTCGCTTGTGTGACCCGTCCATTGGGTGATAACTTTGCCTGTGTCAATATCCCATAACCTCACCGCACTGTCTTCACCCCCGCTGACTAAATGCTTCCCATCGGGAGACAATGTTATCGCGTGGACTTTAATTTCTCCGTCCCGCCAGTCTTTTCCAATTTGCTTCCCACTCTTCAAGTTCCACATTCGCAGCGAACCGTCATAGGAACAAGTCATGATCCGCTGTCCGCCTGGCAGGTGTATGACGCGGCGGACCCATGCAGTGTGTCCTTTAAATTTCTTGTGGGGGCTCATCCCTCGTGTCTTTTCTGTGGCAGCAGCTGGAAGAGACATCGTTGTCGTCCAGGATTGCCACTAAATAACGCAGCACTGCGGCCCCTGTCTCAACTGTTCCTCCTGCTGCCTTGACCATCACTCACCAGGATATGTGGTTATTGGGATCCAATATGGATATGAAGGGCGCAGAGTGGTCGAAAGTCGCCTCAAACGTGGTGGTGACGGGAATTGACTGGAGGTTTGAATTGTCTGCGTGGTACGTTATACACGAGCTATCCTCAAGGTTGTAGCTAATAGCACAGCCTGTTAATCAAGCGCCCAATCACCCGCTTGGCGCCTGTTCGTTATCAGTCGGGTAGCTCGTCCTACATTCTTTGGACCTACAATCATGCTGAGAGAATCAATCTCGTTTCTCATAGACGCTCTCATAGTCCAAAGCCCACTTCTTGCGGTATGTCTACCCAAAAGCAAGCGCGGAATGGTAAACTTAACATATCGCACGATGACACGACCCGCAATCATGTACCCCAATAGATATGCTTGGTACCGCCATCAACTCCTTCCTCGCTCGCGACTGTGCGCCCTTCACAAAACACGATCGACGTGCCTCTCTTTAGATTTCGTTACCGTGTATCATCGTAGATGTGCCAGGGCAAGCTCTCAGAGCTCATCCACAACCCCGTACGGTACGTCGACTTCCATGAGTGCACTGTGGAAGTTCAGTTCTTTCAGGCTATAATGAACCGAATCACTCGACTTCATCTAGCCCAACAGCCCGGACCCGACCCGTATCCTGTCGTCAAGACTCTTCACTCATAGTCACTCGCACAGCGACAAAATCTAATACTCCTAGGTACACGCCAGTGATCAGTCTTCCACCCTCACATGTTCAAGCACTCCTCCAGGAGCGCAGAATCGACCTCGTGCACAAGCTTTCCTCATCCATCAGGGTCCATCACACAGATGACACCCAAAGGCACCTCTGAGCATGATGACGGGCTGCTCGAGTACCTCGATGACATCGTCTGTGCTGCTGCGCTTGCTGACGTGGACCGGCTGGCAGAGGAGGGGGGAAGGTGGCCAGATTGTAGATCGTAGAGACGGAGAAGGTGGAGTTGGAAGCAGAGAGGAAGGAGAGTATGACTGAAGCTCGCGAACAAGCATTTGTTTTATCTTTCTGCGCAAACGCTGATGCAATCATACAGGAAGTGAAGCAGCAGATCAGGAAGCGGCCACTGACCAGTCAGCGCGCGAGAAGCAGTTTGTGGGTCCTGAAATGCGCCGAAACATGCAAGACAACTGAGGAAGGCGTTGGCGGATGTGACTTTGTTTCCCATCCATGTGTTGTTTCTTCCGTTTGCCACCTCCGTTTGACCTGAGTCTCTGCCTGATATCTATCTCCCTGCGTCATTTTGACCTACTAGTTTCCATTGGTGGTCTGATGTGCCTGTACGATGGATCTGACAGGATCTGACATATCGCTCCGAGAGGATGAACAGTCCAAGAAAAAAGCTGAGAACGCGGTCCAGGACTCTGAGCCAAAGATCAAGACAAAGAAACGTGAGATTGCGGGGCACGAGGCCAACCTTTCATACCACCTACTCATTCTCACTGCTCTCAAGTATCAGCCCCTTTGTAACAGTGTCTTTTTCGTATCGTGAATGAATTTATTAATGGGGGTCATTGGGTATCATGCTGCATGTAGTAAGAATCTATCAATAACCAAGTTTTCACACTTAATATGGTCAAGATGTGACACGCTCGAGGGGGACTTGATTGATGCTTGGCGCTGACTTGAAGGGGCAAATTCCGACGTACAATAATTACAACGAGTTTCCTTTATACCAGACAACATTGCGATAGACGTGAAATACTTCTACGAGATAAAGCGTGAAGTGATACTATTTTTGTTGAAATCGCGCTATGGGATGTTGCTCACAACGAAGATTATACAGTTGCAAGTAATCGATTCTCTACCACAATCATGCACGGCACTAAATAAATAAAGCAGACGAGTAAGGCCTTCCGAGGTCATGCCGCCAGTTCCGAGCTTTGCGAGCCACTTTGAGTAGAGACCTTGGATTCATTTTTCACTGTCAGAGCTAAGACCTTGGGTCCAATGGCAACGAACGACGTCAAGTCCATCTCCACCACAGATTGCTGCTCTGCGAGGGACGCCCTCATGTTCAGGTTTGCAAGGAGGGTGTTGCAGTACAAAGAGCAGATGGGAATATCAAAGAGAGCATAGTACATGTTTCCATCCATGGCCACGAACTACTCGGCGTCAGGTTTCTGTGGTCAGTTCGGTTGACTTGACTGAGGAGAAGGAGGCTTACTAGGACCAAATCGCAAATAGCGAATGCTGTTGAGCAGACCATGTTTACAACAGCCAGGAGCATGAGTCGCTGGATTACTCTCAAGGTGCTGGGGAAAGTGGTCATGTAAGCGCGAAGTGGTGATATGAGGTGCGCAAAGAGTACCTTTGAATTCTGGTCTGCTCCTTATGACGGTACAATAGCACAAGCAGAAACATTGCAATTGCTATGTCGATGAAGAGGGAAACTGCAAGATAGGCTATCCCGAGATCCTTCAGTAAATGCGTCAGTGATGAGGTCTTGATTCACAACGAAAAGATGATCACTCTTGGCAGAGGAGCCCAGACGTATGACCCTTCGCCAGACAAACAGCTTTGAAGCCAACATCAGAAATCAAGGTAACACAATAGCAGAGGTAGCCAGAGCGCGTCCTTACGTTTTGATGACGATGACTATCAATACTGTTAGCAAAGTAGAATTTGGATCAAGAGTGAAAGCCTCACTGAGAGCAGCAACAATCTGAAATATTGCCAAGGGAGCCTGGATAAGAGGTATGACCATAAGCCGTCAAGAGGCAATCAATCAATTGTACATACCCACATAACAGTCACCATCTTACTATTTCTGCTGACTGCACAAATACGTCAAGGAAGTAAATGGTAATGATACGGAGACTTACGCCGACATATTCTGAAGACAAAAAATGCCTGGACTGCTACTGTTGCTGTGGCCTGAACAAAGTGAGTTCGTGGATAGTAAAAATGAACTCGACTCCTACGGTAAAGATAAGCTGCGCCTAGGAAATCTAATGAATTAGCTCGGTGGATACGAATGAACATGCTGCTCACAGCGTATGGACTAAAGGAGGCGTGTCATTCTCGATATTAATGATATCAAATCAGTGAAGGAGGTACGTACGGAATAATGCGCAGCAGAGATGTATAGTTGCCAAAATCATTAATAATGTAGACCCATGCTATGGGTAGTCTAAGTGGTCGGGGAAACATGGGGGACGTCAGACCTTACCTCCATACACGATAACATAAGTCTGCGCCGTGCTGATTATCCTGAGCAAAAGTCAAAACATGACCGAATAGCTTGCAGTATGCATGTCACCATATAAATACAACCTATGTAAACGTCAGTGGCAGCCTCGGTAGTAGGACTCTGACTGACCAGAAATTTGAGTGATTTGTTGTCACGTTCATAACTACGTGCATGATAAGCGTCAATCAGGGGGAAAACGAAAATAATATTCAAGTGTACCTTGCAAAGTACCAAAATCTGTTTCATCAATCAGTAAGATCAAGAAATCTCATGTTGATCGCCTACTCACGTTTGCAAACTCAGCATAGCCCAAAATGCAATGCTGATCAACGAAGTCATGTAAAAGACACCATATACACTTGTTGCCAGAGAACGAGATGCCAGCAAACCAGCCTCAAATACAGAATTCATGGTCGAGAAGGTGGGCGGCCGCTAAGCTAGAGGGTTTGTCATAAATACTGCAATGTGGAGAAGCTGTGCTATTACGCTTCTTGATTATTCGGCTCTACATCGTCGCAGTTCACGGGCCGCTCGAGCGCTTACTGCCGTATTCACCAGCGTATGTACTTACTACCTGTGGCATAGACTGGTACCTTTATGCTAAGTCCTGTGATCCGAAATCAGTTAAGGATTTATTGTTATTGAATCACCCGTGTGGTATGTAGTACTAGTCACTGATGGCGACACTGCCTGGCAGAAGTTCGCACTGAGATGGGCCCATCATGGTTTTGAAGTCGGGAGGCTCATGACTCCGAGTAAAAAGCAAATAGACAGGTGATCATTCGATCAAACTTTGTTATGCAGATCCGGACAAACTCTAATATGAGGTGTTTCAATCGATGTCGTAACACTGGGCGTTCATGAAAGATGGGTGCAGAACTCAACTTTGAAATATATTTTGAACTAAGTTGGACATTCTCGCGTACTTATTGCAGATGTAAACGCTCGTACGGGGAAGTCTGTGATAGTGTGCCAAGAAGACAACAATGTGGAGGATGTACATCGCGACGTCGTGACCCCACCGGCACTACATACTTAGATGCGTTAGCTTCGAACAATGAGCGTGCAAGGGTTCGTCTTACTGTTCTGCGTTCGATTAGGCGACACGGAAGAATAATATGTTTTCGTTTTGTTGTTATGGATAGGCGGTTGATAGGTAGATTCAGTGTAACACTCGCCCAATTATTTACAACATCTCGAATGGCGAGAGTCAGTGGCTACAAGGTGTTGAAAATCACTTGAACATTCAACAGATGTTGATATAAATTTACCTATATATCACCTGTTACCATCTCGCCACCGGCCAGTTTAGCAGACAAATCGTATCCAGTAGTGACTCTAGTTCGTGATGATGACCACCTTCCGGTTTCATAAGTGATCAGTGAGTGTATTAGAGTCCAGCTAGAGCCTCCTAAGTAGTTGCAGGCTGTGCGGTCTCAACGTCCACAACTCAGGAAGTCCTCAAGGGCTGCGATACGTGTCGCCTAAAATACAGATTCAAAAACGACTGTATGTTCTACATATTGCGTTCGAGTTGATTCAACTTTTAAAGTACAAGTTAGTCAGCAATTCCCAATCACTCGATCAACTACTTACTAAGCCTTTAGCAGTTTGCACCAAGCAGCATGCTACAGTCATGCACAAGCGCTGTCAAACGTGCCACTCATAATTTGAACCACAGTCTACTCCGGAACCATAGTTCTGCGCCATCTACACAGACAGAGCTTGTCAAGAAGTCCCTTCGCGAGCTTCTTCGAGAAACAGCCCAGCCTGTTGCGGTTGTCACATCAACCCTACCAGACCACGAAGCAGAATCTTTACAGCGCAGTTATTCAAGTTCGTCTGTGCAAAGCCAGAAACAAGTACCATCAATCTTCCATGGAGCTACATTATCGTCCTTCACGTCCATCGCGCTCGATCCTCATCCCCTCGTCGCGTTCTCCCTCCGCGTCCCGTCGCGCATGGCTCTGGCTTTGAATGCCCATGCAGTAGAGCACATGCACCGGACACAGACGCAGATATCGCCTCACATGATCATCAATATCCTCTCTGCTGCGCAACCCAACATTGCACGACTATTTTCCCGTTCAGACCTGCACCCCTTTCCGTTCGCGGATTCGAAGGTGCAGTGGATGCTATCTGCAGATGGTCTCCCTGTTATCAAAGGTGCTCTAGGTGCGCTATCTTGCACTGTGGTTGGTCGGTCGTTGCCCTTGAGTGATACCCGGTGGATGTATTCGAGCATGGAGGGGTGGGAAGCGGAGGTGGAGCAAGTAGAGGGCGTCAGTGGATTAGCTTCAGAACTATTCATTGCTCGTGTTTTGAGGGTGGAAGACGTTCAAGAGCCGGAGGGTCAGCTTGAAAATGACGAGTTACGGACGTTGCCTTTACTCTACCACCAGCGCCAATACACTACCGTAGGCGAGATACCAAATCCATGATGAAGCTGTTTGACCTATGGTTTACATCTGATTCTCTCCGAGATACCAGTTCGCGCCCACTGTAATGAAACACGTGATTCGGTCTGGGACTGTCAGGGTGTAATCTCCACTTAGAAGTTCACACTTCACCCAACATCGCCCACATGACTCAAGCAAGTTCCTGCAGAGGTGGGGAGGATTGAAGTAGCCGATCAGATTGGCAAGTTCGGCTGCGGTTCCTTTGTTGAGAGTTGCACGGACTGAGGCACCTCTGAAATCTTGGTCACATCTGGAATATACGCTTTGTGTTGTTGCCGATAAGTAACCCAGCATTTAAGTTTCAAGGAAGAGTTGGAGGATAAGTCAGAGATGATGATTGCAGGTCCACAGTACGTCCTTATGACAGTTTGTCAACCACCGCAATCGCGCTGGCTAAGTCTAGCTTCGATTCCGAGACACCTAACAGATACGTGACTATTCCGAATTTCCTCGAACAGTGTGGTACATGACTACCATTAGAAAGCCAAAGTAACACAGATCTGATACATGCGAACATACATATAACAACGTACTCCATGAGAACCAACAAGACGCATACTAGAACCGCAAATGTAGGAGACATTCTGAAAAGGGACGTTATGTGCTTAGAAATATGTGTGCCCGAGAAGGAGAAATATCTCACCAGAAATACTGAAGCGAACAGGGATTATGCTCTACGAGGGCATTTTGGAAAGTACCTTGACGATTCGGTCCTGCTTGACAGTATGTCCGTCGTTCCCGAAATAGCGATTGGTGTCGATAGACCAGTGTAGAGAACCAACAATCCAGTTCTGCAGTCCTCCAACGTAGATTGTCACTTGCTCATCAATCTCTCTTCCCCAAGAGGGGAGATCAGCACGGTTGTCTTCAAAAGCGTTGTATGGCATCTTTGCACAGCTGGCCGGAGTACTCCATGGCACCCTGCAGATCCAGGTCTTGTTCATGCATGATGGAGATAATGATGTTATGGTTGTAGCGACGACATTGCTCCACGTTGTAAGAAAGAATATCCTGTCAGCGGAGATATCAGCAGTGTTTCAGCGTTCGATTACAGGATGCAGGATTACATTGGAGTAAGCTATATAGTCAATGGCGGCATTCTCCATAGCCATAATACTTGAATGGGACACTACTTCGGCAGGGAGGTCAATCTGAGCTGCGTATTCGATGAATGCAAAGGAAGGCTTCAAGCAGAGTGTCTCGCCTCCAGGCGATGTAAGATTCAAGATCAAGTGTACGTCCTTTGGCATGGTTGTCCACCTCCTTA
The DNA here is from genome assembly GCA_001882365.1 of Rhizopogon vesiculosus. NCBI lineage: Eukaryota > Fungi > Basidiomycota > Agaricomycetes > Boletales > Rhizopogonaceae > Rhizopogon > Rhizopogon vesiculosus. The sequence continues at coordinate 42,305 of LVVM01006254.1, read as the reverse complement.
GCAACAGCCCTCAAGTACAAGTCCATTGTGTGGATAAACCGTTCGGTGCATCCTGGGCCACCAGTCTCCCGAAAGCGGCTGAAGTATCTAGATACCATATACAAAGACGGTCAGAAGGAGCGTGTGATGGGATACATTGACGTACGATTTGCACAATTTCCCGCCAAAAATTTCCGTCTCGAAGTTAATGGGATCGCGGAATGCAGAAACACAGCATTGCCGCATCCTCAATATATAGTCAACATCAGACTGCCCCAGCCAGTCGTCCATGGTGAACACCCAGCTCAGGTAGTCTGAGTAGACTTGAAGACGGAAAACATCCGCATCAGGATTGCAAGCCGCAGCAAGTTCACCTATACGAAAGCCTATAACTTGGGTGCTTCGGGGTTCTACAAGACGCAGTCCATCAATAAGCCATTTTTCAGATGCGCGAGAGACCGGATAACAGTGAGGATTCTTCCGCAGAGGATAGTGGCAATCGCTGATGAGGTCAGGCAAAATGAATACTTTGAGTTCGGAGTCAGGATGCACGATCATGGAGGTTGGAGTAGGAGCCATGGAGGTAGTTAGACTCTCGTAAACGTCGAGATGAGTATGTGTAGGGCGACCAAGTAGAGTCAAAAGTCGGGAAGGAATTTATAGTTTCTCCACTCAGTTATCTCCACAAAAAGATCCCAACTTTGTCACGACATATTTTCTGCTGCTCAATCCTAGAATGACGTTGTCAGTGTCGAGGCTCGACATGGACTAAATAAAAGGTTTACACCTTGCACTTCTGAGCCTAACGATGTCACATGAGTATCGCGCCTAAGCTTAATGAGGCCCGGCCGCTTTGAGTTGCGCATTAGCAAATTACCATCTTCTGGTTTTAAGATCTACTTAGGGTGGGCCACTCAAGTCACATAAGTAAATGTGCATATCGTACCATCGTGCATACCTCCGTTGCGCTTACGATTCGGTTCTGGAGCCAGGCTCCTTCCCACCACTGCTGGAGAGGTTTCGAGGGGGTGGTCTGCGAGTGCAACCAAGCTGTGCAAGTGTCAACACTTAAGTCAAGTACTTCAAGCAGGTACAAGGCAAACGGCAGGTCCCGACTCCCGAGTTCGGTAACAGCAGACAAGTTAGCTGGGACGTCAATGTCGGTCTTGCAGTTGGCTATACCTTTCATGCCAGTGCCAGCGGACGCGTGCGAGACTTACGGTATTATTGTATATTGTATTTTCTCTTATCTCGTTTGTTGTTGGCAGGATCAACGATGGCTTCTTCTGCAGATGAGTATCATCGGCATACTGCTCTGTTCCCATAATCAACATAAATACTGACTGTGATATCAAAGCATAAGCTTTCAGTATTACTACCTTTTGGTATAACGGTTAAGTAGACGGCAGTCTGACCACTTACATACTTTTCACCATGAGCAGTAATACATAGTCATCATATCCCTAACAGCTGGCGCTCAACAGCAAAGCTCAATGGTAGCAGCCTCTCAGCATGATCTTCTAAGTAGATTGAACACATCGCTCGAGTAAGTTTTTTTCTCCCCTCGCCTGTCTCATACTGAATACTCAGCCGTGAAACGAGAGTTTCTGGGTTGTTCTATACATCACAGTGTAGAGCTTGCAATGCATCATGTAGAAAATCCGGTTGGGCCTCTGTGCTCTTGCTGCAGTTTGTTGCAGTTGGCAATGAAGAAATATTTAGTCCTGTGCACGTCCGAGAGGGGCACAACACCAGGATATGAGTGGGTCCGGATTCCGGAAGTCGAACTTGAAGGTCCTGAATGTCTTCTTCGCCCTGCATGGTTCCAAGCTTCGCCGGTTCAACGTTGATCTTCGGAACATCAGATGCATCAGTATCACTGACGTTATGGGCATCACAGATCACTAGCACTGCTCACCATCCACAAACGAAGATTAAGGACGGCGACGTCATTGAGGCGGCGATGATAACTTAGTATTTCAGGACATAGACTATCGCGGGCGCTTGAAATGTGGACAGGAGAGGCAGACTTTGGGTCGTTGCCAATCATCCAGCAGCTGGGATCGAAGGAAAAGTCGGAGGATAAGTCGGACATGATGGTTACAGTCGGATAACTGGATCCGACAGTCAAGGGTTTGAGTACCCGAAATCATAGGCCAGGGGTCTGACCTTTGGATGGTATGTAGTACACATATCATCCCGCCAAAAAGATACCAAATCCCGGATGAAACTGTCTGAAAATAATTCATTTTGATACCCATGGTATACATATACTTCTATTCGAGATACACCAGGTCTCGCCTACTGTGATGAAATACATACATCAGTCCGTAACTCAAGTTGTCAGCTTAGAGGTTCATGTTAGAGAACAATGCCCCAAGATTCACCCAGCATCGCCCGCACTGTTCCATATATTTGTCCACCGTCCTCGACATCGCCCTGAGGAATTCATGGTTCTTCACTGTAACAGCCTCTATTTCCTCTGCATCCGAAAGTGTCAGACATCTCTCCCAATATACAATTAATGGCTCACCCTTCTTCGCGTTGCCCTGCGCCGCCTTCGTGATTTTCTCTATGTCAAACAACGTCGCAAAATAGCGGAGCTGCGTGTACAGCTCGGTGTCCCCATATTTGAACTGCACTCTGCCTTTACAGCCTCCCGGCGCACCGCACCGCCAGCCGTACATGCGCATCGAGCGTGTCTCGTACCCACACGCCGGGTCGTCACAGATGATCCACCCTTCGTAGTACTTCGCCACAAAAGACCGAATCTGCACATCTAGCTGCGTCTGTAGGCTTGCCGCACCCAACGTCGAGCTGCATGAGGGACACGTTGGTCCGGAGGATAATAGGATGGATGCCTGATTCATGTCAGGTGAGTAGACTCAACAGGGGGTACGAGGCACGTACGTCTCGGTCATAGACTGGGGAAAACGCCATCTGTCCTTCGCATCCGCGACACCGTACCAAAAACGGAGCAACGTCGCGGAACCGCTCTGCATCGGAGACCAGGGAATCTAGCGTTGTGAGCGCCGACCCAGCCTGAGCGCTTCCACTGACGCGATAACGTCCCGGGTCCAGTCCTTTTTGAGACAGCGTCAGTTCAGTTGCAGGGGCATCAACAGTAGTGAATTGGAGCTAACCAAGACACTCCGCAAGCCGTGCCCTGTCTGTCCCTTCGATAGGCTCACACAGTCGTTCGATCGGCGGCAGGACCTGGTTCGCAAGGTAGTGCTCATAATCCACAACGTGTTCGCCAGCAGCCTTCTTGATCTCGTCTGGATGCTTGGCACGATCTGCTTGCGCGGTCTTTGCGGTCTCCTCACCAGGTGCGACGCAGAACACGTAGGATATAACATCGCCGTTGCGTGCGCTTCCACCTTTTGCTTTCAGCCTCAGCGCAACTTGCACATGAGGCTGGCTTTTGGCGTCGGGGTAGTCCTCTGGGTTCTTGCCTAGGCGCTGAATGATGCGTCAGGTGAGCCAAGAGGCATGAAAGGAGATTTTGGAGGGTACCTTGTATATAATGAAGTCATCCAATCTAATCTTTCCGCCACGAACATTTTCGCCAATGGTACTTAGATACTCGTGGATGTTTTCCACTACAACCTCCGTTGGTTCACCAGACAAGATTTGCTCTAAGACATATCTATGAGGTGCACGAGTCAGGTTGAGCGTAATAAACACAGATATAACGTCCGACTTACTGAGACACGTTCTTAGATAAAGCACAGTATTCTCGGCGCTTCATGTCCAGACCTTTAACCTCCGTGGACGTCCGTGTTCCCTCTTCCACTTTCAGGGCTGCATATTTCTTTTTCTGCAGGAGTAAGAGACGCGCGAAGACACAGTCAAGGTCTATCTCGAGAAGCTTATATCGGTCATTGACAGCTTTCTTAAACTCGGCAGAGATTTTGAGCGCCTCAGGGAGCTCTGTCACATTGGAGTTTACGAACACTGAGTCGGTGTCACCGTAAACGACCTGAGATTGGTCAGAGAAATCTTTGTGACGAGGATCGAAGATATACTTACGTCTAGCTGTAAGCTCTCAGCGAGCTCTCTTGTTTGCGTCAGGATCTCACGACCCTTGAAAGTGGTTAAGGCAGCCAGGGGCTTGGCGTAAAATCGCGAGTACTCGAAACCAAGACAGCCGTACATACTGTTCGCCGTCAGTTTCAGCGCCTGTTGCTTGATGTCATACTGTGACGAAGGGAAGTGTAAGTAAGTGATGACCAGGATGGCATCAATAGGCAAACCTGCAGTAACTTTGCGTGTGATATTGAACGATCCTTCATGAGCGACTTCACCTGACGCCGCCGGTTGACGAGGGTTGCGATAAGACGTGGAAGGACTCCCTGAGGAACCTCAGATGGTGGTGGGTCTGGTATTTTGTCATCCTCTTCCTGAATTTCAAGTGTCAGCATCAAAACAGGGATCGAGGTCCAGTTACTTACATCCTCCGGCAAGCGCTCCACGGTAGTAAAGTCGATGTTATACTCCTGGATGATACTCGGGTACAGTGAATTGAAATCCATGACGAGGATATACTTGTCCCAAAGTCCACGCTTCGGCTCGAACACGAGACCACCCTTGTATTTGTCTCGTTTGCTCTTAGTGGATTTACCACCACCACCACCACCACCCTGGCCGTCCGCATCGTCTGCTTCAGGCTCTGCTTTAGGCGTTTTCTTGCCGTAGGTCTTGTCAGGACAGATGTACTTCAGGCGATGGAACTCGTGCAGAAGAATGTACTCGTTCCGCTCAGCCCGGCCACCATTCATTGTTTTGTTCCTGAGACAAAGTTCCAAGAAATTGCAAATCGACAATCGAAGGAACTTACCATGCGTTGCCGGCGAGGTTTGTGAGCTGCCTCGTTAGAGGCAGGATCTGCACCTTCGATGCGATGGCCATTTGGTAGTGAGCGTCGAGCTCACAGTGCCGTACGAATGTCATGAGCATGTCTGGGGATGACACGCTGCCGTCGAAGTACGACGCTGTATCATCTGGATCGATGTCCTGCCTATCAGACTTGAGATGTGTTTTGCACATCTCAGTCAGGGACCATGTCGTCGAGGCGATCATGCTCTGACGGTGGATTCATCAGTCACGACATAACCGAAGCTGATTAGAAACCCACTCGTGCGCCATCACTAGCGAGGTCACAGAGTAGGCGCCCAGTCAAAAAGCGCATGTTTGTACCCTGCCGTCCGATAAGTGGCCACTTCGCACGCCTGAACCTCCCGAGCCGCGACCAGTGCTCCGTCTTGAGGTCTTTCATTCTGCCAAGGAGTACATCAAGAGAGACGCCGAGGAAGTCATGACCAACAAGGACATCGGGGTCTGCTTTGTGCAGCGTGACTGGAACAGACATTCGGTCAGCATAAACAGCAGTCCAGCTGAAGGCGGATGCTACCTAGCAAGCTATTGAGAAGCATCCGCTCGTTCTTCATCGGTGATATCATGCCTTTGCCATTTGATCGCGCCTGCGCTTCGAAGTTCGCAGGGAAACGGTCAAGTGGGCGGACTAGCGTGTGCACAGAGCACGGCAGTTGCTCTGGGGGAGTAGGATCATCAAGTTGAACTGGATATATCTCGTCAGTCAACCATTTTTGTCAGACGTGACTTGAAAAAATTGACCATCTCGCCATATGCGGCTGGTGACACAGACGACTTCCCGCTTGTTCTCGCGGTGATTGATGACACTGCGTACTGCAAGACTCATTACGGTCAGAGGGGGAGGCTCTGGAGCGCTATCTCCCATGGGTGTCACGTCCTTGGGGTCTGAGACACTAGCTTCGAGCTTGCACCATGAGATCTGAAGACATGATTAACTGGAATAGCTAAGGGAGTTGTGGAAGCACTTACGCCCTTGTTTTCAACAACCGCATTGGTTATGGCAAGCCAGCATGGGCCCATAATCTTACGCTTCAGCACGAAAAGCTCAAACGCACTGGTGTTCGTCCCAAATATCCGAGCAATATTAGGCGAACAGGCATTCATAGGGACCTGGGGCTCTGTCCAGTGCATAGTCAGCATTTCGTAGGAGCTCAGTACTTGAGGTATACCTTCAAAAGGGTACAAAACTTTCATCCATTCACCCTCTTTTGGTACATCCCTTTCATCGAATGCGTAGTTTCTTCGAACCCATCTCCCCTTCCACCCATTGATCCCCAGTTTCTTCCGTATACGTTCAAAATCGTCGTATACATCCGATTTACTAGGCACGACATCGGTCTCATGCATCACATACTCACCATCTTCGGTCTCCTCTTGCTCAATACGCAGCGGACGTGGTAGCATGAACAAGTTACGCTGAAGCCCCTCAATTGCGAGGCAAGCGGAGACCCAGCTCGAGGAGGTTTTGTCCTTGACTTTACCAGTGAGAAAAAGTTTGCCATTGTGCTCGAGGTAGTCTAGCCAGAAAAAGCGGAGAGTGCCATCGGGCTCGAGGGCATCGATAGATGATTTAGCAGTTGATGAGGAAGAGCCAGAACCTAGCGTTTCATCGGAAGTGACTGCAAGGGAGTCATAGACAGACAGCCAGGTTGGTGCCTGGAGCGGTTCTACCTTGATCGGCCCCGAGGCACCATTAACTTTGGGCTTAGTCTCCAGACTAGGTAGAGTTGGCTTGTACTTCACGTCAAGATCTTCATCGTCGACATCCATGAAAGCATCCATGTCCACGTCTTGGAAGTCCATTGAACTGTCGAAACCGTCCTCTGATCCGCTGTGAACACCCAACTTGCCCATACGCTCAATTGCAGGAGTGATTCCGCCAGTAACCACGCGAGGCTTCTTCTTAGGGCTCATCATAGCTACAAGATCGTCTTCGAAATCACTGGATGGAAGATTTGAGGCAGCATCGTCTGTGGTACCATCGGGAGACGTGTCACGTTGTTTGAAGTGGGTGCGTGTTCTTTGGGGTGCGGGCGATGACGAGAAATCGCACTTTGCATCCTCGTAATCTGATAATGGGGATGGTTTCCGTTTCTTTGGCCTTCTTGGGGCTGGAGCTGGGGCTGGGGCGGTATCTAGACCTCCCAAAAGATTGGCCATAAAGTCTTCTTCCTGCTCTTCTGAGACAGCTGGGCGGTACATGCTGATAGAGGGCTTGGCTACCACTGGCGATTCCTTCGGCTTCACTTTAGGCTTGGATGGCGCATTCTTGCCCTTCTTCACTATTTGAGGTCAGATACTATTAGATGTATATTATATATCGCAAAACTCACCTTTCTTCTTTGTCTCGTACTCATCGGCTTCTTCGTCATTCTCAGCGCCCGTCCAGTCATCCATCCCGTTGTCCATATAACCACCAACACCGTCATCCACAACAAAGTCATCCTTCTGCAGTCTCCCCCGCACAATACTCTTATACTGCTCCTCGGTGACCTCATCGTAGATTCCGACGTCCTCCTGAGCCTGTGTAGACGCGTTCTAGTCCAGTTCAAGTCGAATCACGATGGTATCGCACCTTCCACTTGCGCGCGCCACCCTCGCGAGTTCGTTTTAGCTCTTCAAGGGCAGCGAGCTTGTCTACACGCTTTGTTCTGTCTGACATCGCCTCCTGGCAGCGTTTGGCGGCAAGCTTGAGGATCTGCTGGTTCTCTAACTATGCACGCCACAAGCGCGTGTCTTGCCATTTGACACGCTTTCTAACTCCGCTCCAAACGCGTGGCATCACGCGCTATCATGCATCACGTCATCTAAGCTCGAGTTCTCGACGTCTCCGTCTAGCTATAGCATAGTATGTGTGCTGTGAAAACTGCTTGATATCTTATGATAATATAGGCACAGGTTCTACCCGATATCACCTGCACAGCAGCTCCCATCACTCGGAGAAAACGTCTCACCTTGTCGGACGTGTCCTCCAGATGTGAGCACTGACCTTCGTATTCTTCAAAATCAAAATTTGCTGAGACGTATTGCAGTGCCACAAGTGAATATCTCTGGGCACGCAGAAAGGAGGCTGACGAAAACACTCCTGTATTTCTCTTCTACCGATCCAACCAGACTCTCTCCATCTTGCTGACTGCTCTCACCCAGCCGGGAACATAATTGGTGCGCTACTGTCTCACGCAACCAACCCATTGTCGTCACCTCGCACATTGGACGGAATCCTGCAACCGTCAGCGCACTTGAGAGGCTCTCCCGACCCATGGCTATTCCTGTATTCGTCACCTGATGGGGTGCTCGGGAGTGCGTTCTGATGGCGAAGCAGTATGAAACGGTGGGTGCTACCTGCTACAGTTTCGAGTGATGCTACCGATGATGCATTGAGTGCCAGCCCTTCCTGACCGTCGTTTCAAATAACAAACGCTGGTAATCCCTGAAGCTCTCCACACTGGGCAGAATCCTTGTGAAATGACGTTCCATCATGAAGAACGAGAAAATAACCATCAGAGGATATGTGAACGGCGACAGGCAATCTATTCTGCATGCACTTCAGGAACAAGGATACCCAAATGCACGACTGCAAATTCATAGACGTTATCCACCGATGCCTAGTTGCTTGGTGACGACAGGCCCTTGCAAAGGATCCTCCCAGAAAATCTACTTTTGATATGTCCAAAGGCATCTGCATACTCCTGTCTAACAACCAGTTGGCGCCTGACATCAAAGCCCAAATGATGACAGCCTCTCAGCATGACCCCCTAGATCGGACAGATCAATCGAGTAATTTTTTTTCTTCCTTCGTCTTATACTGAACACTTTCGTGAAGCCAAAGCTCCCGGTTTGTTCCATGCATCACGGTGTAGAGCTTGCAATGCATTTAGAACACCCGACCGGGCTTCTGGGCGCTCTAAGGCTCTTGCTGCAATTCATTGCAGTCAGTAATCGACGAAAAATATTAGACCTGCGTACGTACAAGAGGAGTGCAACACCACGATATTAACTCAAGTCGGGCTCGGTATTGTTATAATCACTTTGTTGAAGAATGCTGATGGATTCGAAATCTCAGTGCCTTGAATATCTTCTTCGCTATGTCTCATTTCAAATTTCGCCAGTTCAATGTCGACCTTCAGAAGCGTCAGAAGCATCAATATCGACGTGCCAGATCATGGGCATCAGATCACTCACCATCCACATGCGAAGTTTATCGGTGACGACGTCGTTAAGGTCGGGCTATGCTCCTTTCTTGATAATTCTCTCAAGATAGAGACTGGTATTGCAGGCGCTTGGAATCTGGACAGGAAAAGCAAACTGTGGCATGTCGCCGATAATCCGGCAGTTGCAATGAAAAAGTCGGAGGATGAGTCGGACATGATGGTTGCGGGTCGGTCCACAATAGCGGCACCCCTGTCAGCCACACCAAATTCATCCCCAACCGCAATTCCAGTTGGTTTGTTGGAATAAGTCCTCGACTTACTTTTTCAAGAGTATGTCGACCAGTCGGTGGTGACATCTCGAGGCGGCCGGCTATCATGATGATTATGATAGAAAGAACACACAAGCAGACCATACCAGTCATAGTAAGGATGGAACGGCTGTCTACTCCGTCTGGTTTGTGTAGGGGAGACTACGAACCCCATCTGACCGGAATTGTTCTGGACAAAACGGTTCATAGTTAGCCGCGCAATATCTCGGATCCGAAATTGAGTGAGCCAATCAGTTTCTCCGGACCTTCCAAGTTTGCCGCTCCGTACGCTGGAATCGCGAGACAATCTTCTACGGCCCGCATGGACTGGGAATCAGAGATAACGTACCGCAACATAGACAGTAATGAACATTTGCATAACTATGATAACGATATTTATCACAGCATGCTGCTGCAATACTGGCAAGCCACTACAAACTATCGTGAAATACAAAAAAAAATGGGCCAGACCAATGACCATTGACCACCCCGTGGTGTCAAGTTAAACTTCCAGACTGTGATCCGGTATAGCATGCTACGCGGATTCCTGAGTACGTCGAACAAACTCGCTTTGCTACTGGTCCCGAGTACGCCGTTATCGGACCAGGTCATAACGTAGTCATATTACAGACTACTTACAATTATACATTTGCGAAAAACACTATACCTCCTCTTAGCTTCATGGGGATGGGACAGAACACATATTCGCCGCGGTCGCCCGGATAGCGAGTAAATTCCTCTTTACAAGTTAATGATGCGGACCTGGTCCTGGGAGCTCAAAAAATTAACAACTTCTACTGTGCACATCACCCGACTTCCGTACAAGGATCCTCGTGGTTTGCAACCCTCAGCTTGAAGCTGTGCGGGCTGTGCCGTGAGTTAAGAAGAATTTTATTAATGAAGCTTTCGGCAACCTTAAGTTTATAAGATTATTCAAACTCCGAAAGGGCATCGCGGAGACTGAAAATACACCGGCATTGAAGCGCATTGTTAGTCCGAGAGGGTCGTCTTCATTGATTGAAGTGACCCTCAAGGCTAGTAATATGAACAGGATGTCACTCTCAAGGCTGCTTCACAACATTGGCCCCATCCTTATACCCCACACTACACATGTTAGGCTATCCGCCAATTTGGCACGTCGAAAAGCCTTACGAACGTCGTGTCTGTCCTTTGGAACAATTCGGTCACATTCGTCTTTGCATCCATCCAAGCCGTGGGCACAGTCTTCGGTTTCAACGTCGTCTAGCTCTTCGGATCAGAAGGATGATCAGATCCAAGAGGCTCGCTTAGGCATTGTCTTTACCTGTACCGTGGAAGCATGCTCGCATCGTTCTTCACACACCTTTACAAAGCGTGCATACGAACGTGGAATCGTCATAGTCCAATGCCCCGGATGCAAAAATAGGTTTGGACTAACTCACCTTGTTGCTGCCGAATCTGACAATTATGTTTTCCCCGTCAGGCATCTCATTGCAGATAATCTTGGTTGGTTTAAGGATAGCACGGAAGAAGGAAAGCTTAGGAATATTGAAGATATCCTTCGCGCTCGTGGCGAAACTGTTCAAAGAGGCACTTTGGACATTAATGATGTGGTTGAATTTGCTGATGGGACTGGGAAAGAGTAGATGATGATGATCACTCCGAGGCGGTGTGTTGGCTCCCGAAGCTACTTTTGCAGCTCTGGCTAACAGCTCGAGTGTACTCCGCCTGACGCGCCTCATGAGGGCCAACACTAAATCTATTGCTGTGACTCAGCTTGAAAGTACCGATGCGTCCTCATCCTTTACATTTTAATAAATCAAGAGTGATACTCGCCACCGATCCATGTATGCTCCTGATTCAACAGACGGCCCGTTGAATACCGGGGTTCTGTGAGTCAGACAACTCCTTTAGTTGTTCCACCCTTGTACGTTTGTCTTCAAAGCAATGTTCCCATCAACCAGTGTTAACGCAATGCTGACACTCTTTCACCCATAAATTTCCGCACTACGCTTGGCAAGGCTAAGCAGCCGGATTTGTGTGAAGAGTCAGGGTGTGCTCTGCACAGAACCCGAAGAAATTGAACGGCATCTCGTGTCAGTATGACGCGAGCAACTTCTTAACCCATTCAGAATACGTAAATGTCACGCGTCCCGCCCGCTAGAAAGTCGAAAGTGAAATAACAACTTTCAAGCACCATTATTCCGCAGCCGAGCTATGATCGTTTTCGTTCTCTTCAAAAGCCAAGGCCCTCCATGGTCGGACCAACAGCAGTCCATTCAGCATGGCTAGCCCCCCACACTCTTTTCCAATTTCACTTATGGGTACAGGCAACACCCCTGACAACAAGTTGGCCTTGATGCGTCCTAGTTCACCGGAAAGCAGTGGACGCTCCGCTACCGTAACTCTACTCGATGAGCCCACCAGTCCAGTCAAGACGCTTTCAATAAAAACCTTCCCCTACACCGACAAGTCTGGATCGACTGTAGTCTCCCCTACGGAATGGTTTAACGTTAGTATTGCTGTTCTCAGTTACGTTCATTGGCTATACTCAATATCAATACTGCGACTAGGTGGGGTTTCATTCCGGTGACTCGAGGAATCCAGTCAATTACTCGCGGCTGAGAAAATGGTGCATCACTCTCGTTGTCTGTGCATTCAATGGGATCACTTGTAAGCCTTACTGGTTCTTCAAAAATACCGCAGGCTGATCGATCTCCGTAGCCCCGGCGACTTCTTCATTTTCCATGGGCTTCCCTTCCATGATAAGAGATCTACACTGTACACGCTTTCAAGCAACTGTCGCATACTGTCTCTACTCTCTCGGTTTTGCTATTGTTCCTCTATTCACGTCTGCGCTGAGCGAGGTATGAAATCATGGGACTGTGGAGGACATTCGCTTATGAATTCTGCAGGAAGTTGGGAGGAAGCCGATTTACTTGGTGACCGCGTTTCTCGGCACTTTGTGCTACATGCTTGCTGCCCTGTGCGTGCCGCAGCGCTAGCCTCTTATTGACAGGATTGACAATACAGTAAATTACAGCTCCAGTAATATCGAAACGGTTATGGTGGCCCGTTTCCTGGGTGGTGCTTTTGCTTCAACTGGTTCAACGCTAGTGGGTGGGACAATTTCCGATATATGGGAGCCTCATGAGTACGTTGTTGTATCTCTAGTGGCCTCCCGCTCACTTTACGTTATAGACGTGGCCTGCCTATGGCCGTTTTCGCCCTGGTGAACATGGTTACCAATGGTCTAGGGTCTATCATTTCTGGTTGGTTGGAGCTCGACCCTTATCTCCAGTGGAGGTGGATCCAATGGATCCAAGGAATGTTCGTATATCTCATGAAGAATTATAATACACTCGAATGACAATTCAACATAGCGTTAACGGGGCCTATTTCCTCATCGGGTTACTTGTCATGGAGGAAACCCGATCACATATTATCCTTCGAGGCATCGCCAAGAAGCTTCGTAAAGAAACTGGGGATGCTCGATATAGCGTCCGGGGAGATGAGACAAGGCAGAAATTGAGTGCCATGATTAAAACCTCGTGTACTCGGCCGATCAGTGAGTCATTTAATCATTGCTATGCAAGGTGATGCTGATGCTCGGTAGTGTTCGTGTTTACTGAGCCAATTGTAACCTGTATTTGTGTTAGTAGCCCTTCTCATCGTGCTTCACTTGTCTCAAACTCTCCACAGATTTGGGTATTTTTTATGTCCGGCGTCCTCTACGTCCAGATCGGGTACGCAAATGTTTTTCACGCAAAGTGAGGAGCTGTAGCTAAGAAATTCAAGCAGATCCGTGTCTAGGGTTTTCAGGAACCTGTATGACTTCAACATGGGGCAGAGTGGACTGGTGTTTATTACCGTCATGTAAGTGCCTTCCTGTCGCTAAACGATCACTTCATGTTTCGTCTTCGCAGCGTGGGAAGTATACTGGGACTTGGTGCCAATGTCTTGCAGGATGCGCTGTACCGGTGAGCCTATGTCATGACAGATTTATGTATTGTATCTAACTGATCTGTTCAGGAAAAATGTCTCCCAGAGAGGTCCCGAGGCAAGGCTGTACATCGCCTGTTTAGTTGGACTCTTACTGCCCACCTCGATGTTTATCTATGCATGGACAGCTGATCCTCACATCTTCTGGATGTGGCCTGTTGTAGGCTTAACAGTGCGTTCATTATTCCATGTAGCCGAGAGCGCTCACCAAATGGTTAAATCAGATCTTCATGTTTTGTTCATTCGCCTCTTTTCAGGTGGTTTTTATATATTTGGCAGACTGGTGAGGACCTTGTGCTGTCTCCCTTTTACTTTGCATTCAATATTATTTCTGCCTACAGCTATGGCCCAATGGCGTCATCTGCCATGGCGGGTCAAGGCTTAACTCGTACGTTGCCGCCATTTTTTTGTATTCCCATGCTGAGCAATCCTAGGTAACTTGGGTAGCTTTGCACTCCCCCTATTCTCTCGTAAGATATTCAACAAGCTCACATACAAATGGGCCAACACTCTTTTTGGCGGCATCGCCGTCATCCTAATTCCAGTCCCTTTTGTAAGTTCATTAATGCATCTCGGCATTTCACTATGCTAATCGCACCGCGGAAGGTTCTTTTATTCTACGGATCTTCACTTCGCGAACGAAGCAAAGTGTGTCGCGAACTAATGCAGCTCGAAGAGAAACCAGTCGCCACGAGCGGTGATGGCGTTCCCTGACCTGCCCGATTTCGAACAGCTTCCTTCCCTGGGGACTCATCTCTCGGTGGATAGAATGGCTGATCATGTGTTTTCAATCTACAGTCTTCTTTATACTTTTTACTCATGGGTCTCAATTTCAATGCGCTACGGTGCAATAGCATTTGATCGTCTTTCTTAGGTTCTACATTTTTGGATACGGGCAAATTAAATATCTCACTTTACACGCCATTTCTGCGCCACACAAGGACACCCTCATTCATTACACATCTTCAATTTTATTTGAGCACAAATGTTTTCATAGTACCACAATCATTCAATGACTCAATCGTCCCTTTCCATCGTCTAGGCTGCTGTCCACGGAAGGGTTCGACTTCAACTAAATATAGCTCGTGTCCGGCTGATTCGCGGTGTACTCGGTGATCTCATCCAAACGATTCCAATGCAGCCTTTATATCCGAAGGCGAGTAATCCTATGACGACGTTCATTTAATATGGCCTTCAGCGAATATGTTCAACAGATTCAACGAATGAGAACTGTGATATATATTATGGAAGACGTATGATACAGAATAAGCAAGTATGTGACAATTGACTTGAAGCCGTATTATTTACATTTAAATTGAATTCGTGAATCGTTCGTAGACTATCATGATGAAACCAACACCACGGAATTAACCGTTGAACTACTATGCGATAAGAGGTCGTTTCGTCGGTTGACCTAGGAGTCTGGCCTTAGTTATGATCGACAACCCACGTGGTGGACGGGCCCTCTGTGCGGAATCCCTTGCAACGATGCCTTGTTGTGCACTGGGCGAGGCGGTCTGTTCGTGGAGGGCTGCCGTCCTCCGGGCATCATCCTGCGTCAAAGGCACCGCGATTCTGACCTTCCTACGAGCGGAGTCCCGAGCCTGCATACACGTCAGTCCAGCAAGAGACTGGTGTCGAGAGCGAACACTGCTATTGTTCTGGGCGTCTTTGGACTCCGAGAGCGTAATCTCTAGAGATGGGCGGGGGCCGTTTAGTTCGACAGCAGATATGGCTGCATCGTAAACCCATACACCTCCGGCCAATGGTCCGCTGATAGATTTGCGCCTCCCGACGCAGCGCTTCTTCAATACTCGGCTAAAGTCGTCCGCGGGTGGCGTTGTTGGGGATATCGGTTCTCTAGAAACCGCTTTCCCCTTGGACTTGGGATTCAACACAGACTGGCTTCTGGACCGCCCGACGTTCCTCCTCACAGTTCGTTCCTTCCCTGTGGCCTCCCTCGCGACCTCTTGCATCCTCTCAGCAAGGGGTTTAAATTGTTCTTTTGACGATTCCACGGCACTCTTCACCTTCTCTGCCCATTCGTCCACGTTGTATAATTTATGCAGCATAAGCTTGAATGTAAATTGGTGATGCTCTTCGAGGGGAAACGTCGGGCTCCCCACATCCTCCACCACCTCGGCAGTGTTGTACGGCGCGGGCGCGATAGCGACCGTGTTGCGACGAGGGCGTCCTGAAGGCTTACGAAGGCGTTCTTCGTCACGCTGAGCGCGCATCGAGAGGATGGTTGATAAATTCTTCAGGACCGGTACGAATTCAATGGGCACTGCCGTGATGTCTTCCATTGAGATCGGAAGCTCTGTGGAGCCCCTAGCGCGCCGTGTCGCAATGCGGTCAAATAATTCAAAAAGTCGAGCAAATTCGGCCGTCCGGGGGTTGGGGTTAGTTCGTGTAACAGTCGGCATTATGGAGTGTAAGTGAATCGAATCAGTGGCGTGTGGATATAATTATGAGAGCTGAGGCTGATTGTGTTGAGCCACCCGGATGCGTTCGCGCAATGCAATACGAGGGGAACGGGAGAGGAAAGGCTGCTCTTATAATATTCTCGGTTACTGCACAGTCGCAGTGGATGGAATATTGTGTAGGAATCTGATGTGTGGAAGGTCAATTGACAATGTGCATCAGCTGTGGACTTCCATCACTCCAGCATGGCCATCCGAGTGGCACAATTAAAATGGCCCATTGTTCACCGTTCTTGTTTTACGTCATGCAATCCGACATAGCAATCGATTTCCGCTTATAAGACTTGCAAGCTTGTGTATAATTGCAGATGACTGTCCATTGCAAGGAGTACATTAGCAGATCAGGATTTCAGAACGAAAGACGCTACAGTGCTTCCATGATTTGGTTGTAAAGAGAAAAGAAACCTTTGCTCGTTGGATTGCAACATTCGCATTACCAGGGCCTTCTGCGTACTCGCACCTTCCCGTTCGCGCGCAGAATATAGACTGTTGTCTTCCTCCGCCAATCTCCAACCTTGTCATCGTCTGGTTCGTAGACTTGATATGTGAAGAATGAGCTCCAGCCGACCGTGCGCAACGTCTTGATTTTTCTTGCAAGCTCAAGACTTGCCTCCAGTTCTCGGGTGCGTACCTTCGGAGCGGATCCAACAAGCTTGCATGTGCTGCAGAGTTCTGGGCCGTGGGGAAATGGTAGGACCTCGGTGCAGGCTCCACAGTGGGATTCTTCCTTTTCGTCGTCTTGATCTACTGAATAGGAAATGGGACCAGTGATGCTTTCGGTTTCTAATTGACTAAGGACAGTTCCAGTGAACAGAGATGCACGTTTGGGACTGAACGCTGCTCGGAGGGTTTGGTCGAAGGCTAGTGGCGTGTCATAGTGCTCTAGATGTCTTTCCACCATCTCTTCATCCGAGAGAAAGATACCAAGGTGGAGATCAGCAAGTTGGGTTAAGGGTTTTAGTGCGTCCGCGAAGTGGTCCTATCAAACGTCGGGGTTCGGTTAATGTCAAACAACACAGCTAATCATACCGTTAATTTTGTGATGTTAGAAAAGTAGTTAGGGATCGGCGAGTGCACGACGGCAGTTGAGCTTTCTTCGAAGCAAGGCCAACAGCAGGAGACGTCTAGTTGCTCAGAGCAACTGAGGTGTAGGATCTTCACAGAAGCGAACGCAGATGCAAGAGTTTTTAGCAGAGATACATCAATTCGCCAGAGTTTAGTCAGTGTAAGAGACGTCAGGCGGGATGGGAACCATGAACTCAGATGGGTTGCTGGTGGTGAGAAGATGCGCTGTAGTCGCGTTGCTTGCGATTTTCTCCCGTCCGACGAGAAAGTGATCATCAAGTGCTTCAGGTTCCTAAGAAGAGATGGGTTCCACGGTGCTAGGTCAAGAGCGTGCGACGGTGCTATGAGTGTTCTGGTAGGTCAAACCCAGCCAGTGAGCGCATTAAGGCCCGAATGCGAGCAAATCACACGCACTTGACACAGTCAAATCCAACGCTGTCGCGGGAGGTATTGCGGGAGGTTAATGAGAAGTGAATATCTGTATATGAAGCAAGTTGCCTTGCAGATACAACGCGAATGGAAGAAAAATAATGGCGCAGAGCAACGTGTCTAAACTGAGAACAGACGAGAGAGAACGAGTGGATGTGGAAGAAGCAGTCAGACGGGCAAGAGTCGAATAGAAAAGAAGCAATGTAATCAACGACCTCGATGGGCAGCCGAGGCACCTTTGTGTGGGTAATTTGCCTTTGATCTGTTGATGGAGAAAGCTGTTTGGACTGACTCTCGGCACGTTGTTCTGGAGCTGGGGAGGTAAAGGTATGAGTATATGCACTCTGAGAGCTAAAAATCAGTGGATCAAGAAGATCCACTTCAGACCCGTCCTCAGATCTCCCCGATGGTGTGCTGCTAAACCCTGGAGACATCATAGTTGGGTGAGAGAAACAAGATTCATTAGACGCCCGCTATATAGTAGCGTTCAGGGGGCTCACGTGAGTCCTAAGTAGTGATCACGTGATATCTGCACAGTCCATTGCTGAATTTCCTGATGTTCGTTGACTTCGACCTGAGGCTGAAGACCACTTGGTGAGGGCTTTGTCCTACGCCTTCTGTCACGCCCCGCCGTTGTGAGCGGTGGAATCTCAACTAAGTGCGAACATCTTGTTAGTTCACCTATCTCAAATTCGGTGTCCGCCTGACGTGCCTAGCTTTGCAGAGCCTGGTTCACGAATGTACAAATCAGATAGGCCCCAGGACGCTGTCAACGTTCAAGATACCACCACAGAAACCACGCAGAATAGAAAAACGTACAGCGCAATATATGCTCATCAGCTAAGAGCCTTCATAGATGCTGCAGAAGACGTGGACGTGGATCCAGATGTAATCGAGGACCTACTCGAAGGTTTGGAAGATGGAGAGGAAGAAGAGGAAACACAAGAAAGTGACCATGACGAGGACGGGGATTCAGAAGACCTAGCTCTCCTTGTGCGCGAGCAGCACACTCCTGTGGAGAACGACCTGGATGATCTCGAAATGGAAACCGCAATCGTTAAAGAATTACATAGAGAAGGTACGTGTGTTCATTTGATATTGAAGTAGGAAAGTGCACTCCTTGGAGCTTTTTGTCAATGAAGTATGTCCTTGAACTAATGTCTATCTAGCACAAGAAGCATGGTCGAAGGAAGAAATTCGGAAGATGATACATCACCTGAAAGAACGTGGTGAGTCTACGTCCTAGTACAAAGTGCGAAAGGATGGGCTCAACCATGTGACATATCACTTTCTACAGGAATGAGTTCCTTCGTCAGTGAATATGTTATCACCCAAAACATCCCGATTGTGAAACTTCTGTTCGCCTTCGGCATTTCCTTGGTGACCCACCATTTTATCTATAAGAGAACTTGTTAACTTGAAGTACAGTGCCCAGAGTTACGGAATAAACGACCACAGACAATGCTATATTTTCTGCGGGCCGCGATGTCTAAACAGTGGGTCAAACTCTACAGGTTTCCTTGAACATTCGCTCACGTTGACTCGACCGTTTCGCCAATAAGACTCCATCTCAGAGACAAGCTGCCCCAGCATAACACCATCGCCGATGCTATTTCCCTGATCCGAGCCTCAAAGCGTATAGTCGTGCTCACTGGCGCTGGCATTAGTCTGTATTAACACGTGTTATCGGATTGAAACACTAAATCTGTTCATAGGCGTCTCGTGTGGTATCCCAGATTTCAGTGCGTACACCTAATTCTATATTATGGAGACAAATATCGACAGGAGCTGCTTAGGGTCACACAATGGCTTGTACGCCACGCTGAAGGAACAAGGAAACTATGACCTCGATGATCCTCAGCAGATGTAAGATTATCAACTAGTCCAGTACGCTCTCAAATTGACACCTGTTAGGTTCGATATACACTATTTTAGAGAAAACCCTGCTGGTGAGAAACCTCATATTCATTAAGGCGGAGTTATTGATCCAGATGCTTCTTCACTCAGTATTCTAGTAAGTGTTTCAGTCCGGTGATGTCGCACCACAGACTAAGGTCGTGGTCGTTAAGCTCATTTGCAAGGTTCTTACCCTGCGCCAGAAGACAATGCTTCTGCTGATGCGGCAATTACAGCCAAATATATCCATCTAATTTTATACCATCCCCTTGTCACCGCTTCATCAAAGCTATAGAAGATAGGGGAAAGGTAGGCATCATTGTCATTTTTCCATATAGCTAATCAAACCCATGAGGATTATCATTAGCTTCTCCGAGTAAGCCCCATTACCTATTATTTCCCTCTCTTCGTCCGAAGTTTGACCGATGACATGACCAGAACTACACTCAGAACATTGACACACTGGAGACACTTACTGGAATTACTCGCGTACTACAGTGCCATGGATCATTCGCGACCGCTACATGCATCCAGTGCAGACAGCGTGTACCAGGGACCGAAATCGAGAAGGATATCATGGAACATCACGTCCCGCTCTGCACCGCGTGCACGGAGACACATAAGATAGCCGAGGAAGCCCGCAAAGCTGCCAAGAAGAAAATTTCCAAGAAGCGAGGTAAGAAGGACTGGGAGGAGGAGAGTGATGAAGAAGAGGATATACCTGTCGGTGTAATGAAGGTCGGTCAGCTTATGTCATTTTATTTTGCGAGCCCCCAATGACATTTTGGTGTGCAGCCAGATATAACCTTCTTCGGAGAGAAGCTCACGGACGATTTTGAGCATGCCCTCGAGGATGATCGAAATAAAGTCGACTTATTAATCGTTATCGGAACCTCGCTGAAGGTCTCGCCTGTATCTGAGATTCTTTGTGAGTTGAAAAACATATGATTCAGGAACGAGCAGCTGAATCTTCGTTAGCACATCTTCCGCATTCAGTTCCCCAGGTTAGTACTTGGTTGCATGTGTTTCATTCTTCTCTAAGCACCAGGGTAGATTCTTATCAACAAGACTCCTGTCCGGCACATAAATCCCGACGTTCGTACTGGTCTTCACTATCAAAGGTTGGGTAATACTAATTATATTCATTAGATCGTCCTCCTTGGTAACGCAGACGACATTATCCACCATCTTTGCGAGCAGCTTGCATGGGAGTTACCACCAGCTGCGGGAAAGCGTCTCGAGGTTTTGTCTTCAGGGAAATCAGTGAAGCGTGCATCAGGTGAAATGATAGGCAGAGCCGAGCCCGTTCGTGTTGCAAAGAGGTCTGTCGTCACACATTAATGCCTATACATTGCTTGATTGAGTCATGGCATAGCCATGTATGGTTGTTTGAGGGTGCCGAGGGTGGTAAATGGCTGCGAGATATCGAGGAACGGTTCCCGGAAGAAGATACGGAATCCGCATCGAGTACAACGCAAGGTCGAGGCCAGCATGAGGGCAAAGAGGCAAAGAGGCCGCGGCGATGATAATACGGGCTTTTGTCCTTCATGTTTGTTTTCGGTGAATGGAACCTAGATATTTTGGATACTACCAACATGATGTACTCGAGGCAAACTCGTGTATTGAGAGAAGTGTACATTGATTGATACTGCTCTTGATTCTTGCTTGATTCCGCAAATGTCGAAGAACCTGATAACATGTAGGCTTGCCTTACGAAACAGCACATGACTGGTTGGGGCACCATCTCCATTTTGGCTGCCAACTATCTTATTGTAAATATTATGCTCGTTGATAGATTGCCACTCAACACAAAAAAACCGTATATTACCTACAATCCAGCATCTTCAAAGATAACCTTCGCCATTCACCTCACTCTTCCTCCCGGGTATATTAATCTTAGCTGACGAGCCCCTGCTCGCCTTCCTTCCGTGTCTTCCTGGAGCGCTCACAAAATCAGGCAGATGCGTTATCGAGCCATTGGCAACATGCGAGGAGGAACCATTTCGACCGTGTGACGCAGAGCCACCGGGAAGATATGGTGCGGAGCCGTTCGGAAGGTGTGATATAGAGTCCTTGGAAGCGCGCGGAGGCTGGTGCTTTCGTATCGAGGGTAGGTAAAACTCTTCGTTTTCATCCTCCTCCTCGGTCAGTGCTGCGGTGTAGCCCGTAGGTGTGCTTGAAAATGAACGGAAGTGTCGGATAGAGTTGTACGAGCCCTTGCGGAGGTGCATGGCGTATGAGTAGAGTAATAAAGCGAAGTATATCTGTTTGATTTGAGAACTTAGGACATGGTGTGCATGATTTGGGTGATTGCGTACCTTTGCAAGCCAGCTGACGACAATAACACCCATGGCAGTACCCTTCTCCTCATGCCACAAAATATTTGCTGCAGCCCGCTGCGTATCCGTCAGATTGTGCTTTACATCTGATGCACCGTGCCGTATGGCCTCCTGTGCAGGTGAATTGGAGATCTGTTGCCCATCGTGTGGGGTATGATACCACCAGACGATGGTGAAGAAGACCGTCCAAGCTGTTGAGAGGATATGGTCGACGAAGAAGAAGTATGCAAAATACAGCGTGTGCTGAGGGTTTTCCTGGTGCAAGACGGTATCAGCCAGAAATCAGGTTTTTTGTTTAAGGATACGAACATCTTTGACGGATTTCAGTCCCCAACTTAGAGCAACGAGACCGAGAACCGAATAAATGTACAGACTGAGCTGGGCAAAATTACCACCTGCGCCCGTCAGAGTAGCTATCAAGCCATACACGCCCGCGACTTTATTGAGGAGCTGTGATGTGATTTAATTTCCGTAACGTCGGTCGAAGGAAGACTCGAAGACTTACTGCAAACAGTAGGGCAATGGTGACACCAGTTTTGAGGTCAGTAACACCAAGGAACGTGGAGATGGGCCAGAGCCTCCATTCAGGGCGAAGGATGAGTTTCATACGCGAGTCATGTACCACCCAGAGCTGCGACTGCAAGGGTGGGGTGTTGGTGTCAAAGTGCAGTGTCGGAACTCGGGCAAGAGTAAACTTTGCGGCGTATTAGTCAGCCAATGTCACATACACGTTACTTCGAACTCAATATCATTACGGTCAACGGGAGGGTAAGATATAGCAAAAGACAAAGACACAGCCGACAGGATTAACCCATATCGAATAACAATCATCTAGTACGAACGTTCGCCGCGCAACCGGCGCGCAAGAGCAAGGTTTTTTGGTTGAATGGTCAACGTCATACGCGACAGAGCTGTATAGCAACATTGGAATTTGATTTATTTAAATACTCTAACCTTGGGGTTTTGTACGAGCCGTTGGACAGGAAGCTTGCCGGACTTTTGGTATCGACGAATATCACGAAGGGCCGCAGTACAAGGACGGAAACGCTGAGACTTCTTGACACCACCAACTTGAATGGCCTGAAGAAATGATGTCGGGTGGGTTCGGAAGTCCAGAAAGGTTAAACTACGTACTGGATGGGTATTTACGGGAACTGGAGCCTTTTCCTCCACGACACAACCGCACACAGCTGTACACGAGGTGCCTTGCCTGGTTGTGAATGAGCCAGGGTGAAGTCTTGACCTGAAGAACTACTTACCGCCAGTACTCAGTTTGCCTGCCACAGGCCATTAATGTTGGTTGAGAGAGGTGTGTTACGAGCACACCCCTCCACAAAGTAGACTGCTTTATAGAAACGCATCGCGTGATCCCATAGTAGTCTACTCGCATCCGTTGTACGCTAGTTACGACTTACTTGGGTTAGCTCCCAATCATACTAGAGAATAAATGATGCACATAAAGCGCTCGTTGGTCGAAAGACAGTGTGTCTGTAATTGACGAGGAAAATCTCACACAGAATCACAAACGCCAAGTGGTCATGCTGAGTTGACAAGCACATGTCATAATGTCAAAGCAAAATATAGAAATACAGTAGGATACAGTGCGAATACGGGCAGCAAAATGTCGTTCTATGAACGCTCCCCACGCAACCGCCGTGCAAGTGCAAGGTCTTTTGGTTGAATAGTAACACGCTTTGCATGAATAGCAGCCAAGTTCGTGTCCTCGAACAACGAGACTAGGTACGCCTCTGCAGCTTCTTGGAGAGCCATCACGGCAGATGATTGGAATCGCAGGTCAGTCTAGTAAGAGCTATCAGATCAAGTTATGACAACAGAATGACCAAAGCTGACCTTGAAATCCTGTGCAATTTCACGGACAAGACGTTGGAAGGGAAGCTTGCGGATAAGCAGCTCCGTCGACTTCTGGTACCGACGAATC
>LVVM01006254.1:0-18829 GCA_001882365.1 Rhizopogon vesiculosus | reverse complement strand
CGACGGTACCGGGACGGAAACGATGGGGCTTCTTGACACCACCAGTAGTGTTCTGAGAGGGAAAGTGAGCAAAGTGCAGGATGTTGAAAAAAGATTACACATACTGGTGCAGTCTTGCGGGCTGCAGACTTGGCGGCCAACTGCTTACGAGGGGCCTTGCCTGTTCGCCAGTTAGCTCGAGTGTCGCCATCCTAGACACAAAGACTGCTTACCACCAGTGGACTTGCGGGCAGTTTGCTTGGTACGAGCCATTGTTAATCAAAGAGATGATAGCACAAAGTATGGCAGGAGTGGGTGGTGGTACGGAAATGAGTGAATTGCCTCACAATTGGAGTTCGCCTATATACAGACGCGTCGCGTGATCACGTGCAGCCCGCGTTTTCTTGAATCAACAATACCGCATGCGGTTTTCAGCACAGCCACATTTCGTGGTATAATAAGCAGTCGCAGCTGATTACGGTGTTGCTGTATCTCCTCGTAAACAAACACAGCACGCACTTTACTCCACTCCCTCTAACAAAACACAATGTCTGGCCGCGGAAAGGGTGGAAAGGTGAGCTCGGAAGTCAGGTATTCTGGAACGCAGCCTAACTTGTCTTGAAGGGTCTCGGAAAGGGTGGTGCCAAGCGTCATCGCAAGATTCTTCGTGACAACATTCAGGGTGAGCCACACGTTGATCATGCACTTGTCTCTCTCTAACTCGTACGCCTAGGCATAACGAAGCCTGCTATTCGTCGTCTCGCCCGTCGTGGCGGTGTTAAACGTATCTCTGGTCTTATCTACGAAGAGACCCGTGGTGTCCTCAAGATCTTCCTTGAAAATGTGCGTACATAAGCCTATAGAGTCCACTTGTACATGCTAATTTTTTGTCGCAGGTCATCCGCGACTCTGTAACATACACTGAGCACGCAAAGCGGAAAACTGTCACCGCCCTTGATGTCGTCTACGCACTAAAGCGATCAGGGCGTACTCTGTATGGTTTCGGTGCATAGGGATTTGGAGACATTGCTTGCGGCTTATTGTATTGTATATGTATCATTATAATCCTTCGGACTTTCCCATCCCATGAATCTTATGCAGATCCCGGGAGTCTTCGTCATTCAGTTTTGTAAGAACGGTGTGAAAATATCTATGAATGAAAACAGGTGTATTCTGCATGGCACAGTACAAAGTACACGCGTCAGACCCTCGTGGGACTTTCTTGAGGGTCGTCATTGAGCGCTGGGTTCAAGTAACGATGGGTATGTATTCCTCACCTCGCACTGCGCCGGCAACCACATCTCAGCAAGCCACACGCAGCAAGAACATTGTTGGTGCCTGCACCTCACCCCATGTCCGAAACACAAATTTATCTTCAGGTGCAATTCAAGCATGGTGTAAGGCCCTCCGCGTAAAACAAGGCAGTCCTTAATAATTAGTAAGTTCTTCCATCAAGAAGCTGTTCGTTTCATGGCATCCATTTTCCAGCAGTTTGGCTCAGGAGCGCAACCATCATCATACTGAGATACGAATTTGCTTGAGCCCTGGGTATACACCGTGACATTTCCAGGGCCAACATTCCAGAAGCCACTTTCACTGAGGATACGATTGCAGGATACGATTGCATGTTGTTACAGTCAACGGACAATAAAGAGGGAAATAAGGAACACCGTATAAGGTGCCTAAGTGACATTCTGCCTGTCGTCATCGATTTATGTCTCTGCAAACTTTTTTGGAGCAGACTTTTAAACATCATCATACTTACAATGGCAGAAGGTTCTTCAAGTTTTGGGTGTGCTGTTCCTGGAATACTTGTCGGTCTTGGGAGGAAGTACCCATGTCATCTTTGTTGGCTTGATGCATGTAGATCGCCATGGTGCAGTCACGGACGCGGACGGCACAGATACGAACAGCATATTATTAGGTACCTCTGTAGGGATCACAGACGTCGTCAGTTCCAGAGTATTGATGGAGAAATATTCGTGGCTAGGGACGAGTCAATATCATGCGAAATAAAGAGAGCGCTGAATTCACAAACCCGGATGAGAAAGTCGCATTTACTCGGATCGGACACGGCGGGCAAGTCCAGAAAATTTCCCCGTTAGTATTTACATGGACTGATACAAGTGGTGTATCGCATCCACGGTATGTACGTCAAACTGTTCAATGAGCAATAGCAGACCCCTTCTTTGCTCCATTGACTTCTGATAGTAATATTCTGGTCGTTGACAGTTCTGGTCATTGACCTTTGACGTGCATCTCCACCGACTCCGAGTATCGAAGATGTATCCTGGTAGTCATGAGTGAGTACCCAGCGGGTTCATGTCTCAAAGGAGTACCAAGAGTTCGCGATTCCCAAGAATCTAGCTTGCACATTGCTTATTCTTGATGAGCAGATGTATTGTCATACCTCGCCTCAACGTTGATTCCCTACTCCCCTAATCTCTGTGGACGGGTTAGAAAGAGGGAAAAGAAAACGAGCTACTATTGGTATTCCAGCTGCTCTGCAAACAACGCAGATGTACCATGTACTCTTTCACCACAAGCATGCTGCTCCGGTAAATCAAAAGACACTGTCACGTTCAAAGCATGGAAAAGTATATGGACTTACCCTTGCCAAATTCACGGTGCTGTCAAACAAGGTCCTGGCATGACGTATTGGACCACTCCTAGTTCGCCAAGATGTGGTCTCTGGAGACACGGCTGCTGATGAACTTCTGCAAATGAGACATGTATGACTGCTTGCGAAGACCGCCACGCAGGTTATGGTTTACGATGTTTCCCTCCATCGCAGATCACACGTACGGATATCCATTTTCTCTCCTTTTGTTAATTTCTGCAGCTCGAAAAACTCCGACTGAATATTGATGGGAGTTCGCTGCGGGATCCTATTTGCTCCTCGGTCTGGAGGAAGTGTCGCGAGTTGAAATCAGGGTTTTTTTAGACGTTCTATCTTGGAGGCCAGGTGTAACGACATAACATGCATGGCATTTATGCATACAAACAATTTTTCTGTCATTACACATCAAGGACATGCGGGGCGTTGACACTCAGCCTCTTCCAGCCAGCGAGGCCATCTTGGACCATGGGAAGGGAAGAACCGCAGCAGAGAATTCTAAAAGTTTTCTTGGGTGTTGTGACATGTTAGTCGATGACCACTGATCCAAAGAGCACCTGTCTCTAACCCTGGCGGCCTGGCCTGTCCGAATGTGGTTCATATGGTCTACAACAAAATGGGATCGCCCATTAAGATACCCATACGGTTTCACCCAAGTTTGGGACTATCTTGGTTCAGCATCTGCGCTGGGGTCGCGGAGATAGAAAATGGAAGGATCGAAGCGAGTCAATCTTCTCCAGTGAAACGCCAGTTCCTGATGGTGGAGCTCGACCTCAAGTCAATGCGAATCGCCTTCACCAAGCCTACGATGTATCAGGCATCACGTCGTCCTTCCGATACATACCATAACCTCCATACAATTCCTGAGCAGTCTTGAGATAGTCCACAACTGGTCAATGGATGCTCAGAGCAGCGGTACAGGGCGTATTGAAGACAGGACTGAAAAAACGCTGGATAACATGCGAGAAGGCTGACGGTGAGCCCAGCAAAGCTTTACTTGGGCTGTTTTGTCCTGTTCGCTGATCTGCTCTTACATCGAGAGCAGAAAGACCAAATCATACTTGCATGCCACCACGGTGAGCCGCATCGATGAAGCAACCTATCCTGCTGTGTTGCAAAAGCAAACGGAATGCATCGTGAATATGAGATAACAAGCATATATAGCAGTGAATCCACGGTACTGCATGGTATCATGTATGGTATGTAGGAGACGGTGTCACCTTCCAACCACGACCGGTTAGAAAGCTCGTCTTCGAAACTTCGATGTATTGATGCCCCGAGTTATTGGGGGGTCTCATACCTGTAATGAAGTCACTTGGGCTTAGAGAAAGGCTACAGATAATAGCAATGCAAAAGTTATCATTGACCTACAAGGACGCCGCTGATGCTGATAAAACTACTGTCCTACTTTTAGAACCAACTAGGAATCCTTATGGAACGTCAACTACCAACAGTTGGGCACGACAAGGGACCGAACCTCATTGTAGGGCACTAGCCTTCTCGTGTCGTGCTGGGCTGTGATCCTGCGATGTAAAATGAACGAAGGTAGGTGTTTGCTCATACAGTTGGATGCAGTACATATGTACCGATTCCTGGGGTGAAGTCGACGGGGCATATTACACCGTATCCATGCTCACGACAGGCGCATTGGTGGTTGAGGATGGACCCTGTGTTGGCGTGCTCTTGGTAGCGGCTACATATCATGGCCGATGTCCACGATGAATGCGCAGATGAGGCCAGGTATTCTCAACTGACTAGATAAAGTCTTTCAGCTTCGAAGACAATCAAATTCTGCTCACCGATCTGGGATCATGAGGACCGAGGATAACTTGCTCTCCATTCCTTATTCATCACGAGTCGGAATCCATAATTGAATGAGGTACAACTCCTTGTCCCAGGGATACTGCTGACGTCCGACTTCCGAGGAATGAGGAGGTAGATAACCATGTCCAGCCATTACAAGTACAACGGGAGGGCGGCGTAGGGATGCGACTTCTGGTTCGCCCCATTGCCAGTTTCAAAGGTGCCGAGAAGGCCAACCTCCCTGGCAGCGGAGAGTGATAGTAATCCCATTGATATTTCGCCATTCTGTGCGGTGATGTTGTCTTATGATGAGCTGTGTTTTTGTTCTGGGCTAGGTGATTTTTCCTTCGTGGAGAGGTCATTTCAGTAAGATGATGGACGTAAGCCGTGTAAATTCTTCACTTTCTGAATGGATGGTCCGCTGTATGTCGGCGTTGGCTCGAGGAAAGCTAAAGTTTTTTTTGTGACGAAGGTTGGACGAAGGGAATCAAAAACGTCGGACAAGCCAAATACCTCTGAAAACGAATATTTGTCTGATGATTGCCAGTTATTGTATTATGATAGAATCATTCTAAACGTCAGGTCTCGGAGGACAGCAACTTATAGCACAGGAAAAAACGAGACTCTAGAGGCAGATGAGTCATTTTCTTTTTTGCGCCCATTCAGTGGTGTGTCAGTGGAGCTCGAATTTGCGCTCATCGTCTACGCCGGCGACCTCAGTTCCGACCCACTCATGAACTCATGATTCTACATAATTTCTGGACCGTTGGATTTGCTCCTAGAATTAGCGATGTCCACTGGAAAACAAGGCCGCGGTAAAGAATCCCCTGCAACATAGGTTTCAAGTCTGTACTAATGTTAATAATTCAATGGCGCCAGTGGAGCAACATTGCGCTCAATCAATGCCGACGGCCTCAGTTTCGACCCTCATGAACAGAGATACTATATATTGGAC
Organism: Rhizopogon vesiculosus; assembly: GCA_001882365.1. NCBI lineage: Eukaryota > Fungi > Basidiomycota > Agaricomycetes > Boletales > Rhizopogonaceae > Rhizopogon > Rhizopogon vesiculosus. The sequence continues at coordinate 13,475 of LVVM01006254.1, read as the reverse complement.
CGTTGCTTTTTACTCCTGGCAGTAGTGACGAGTCCACGGCGGTGGGTAGAAAACCGACCCTCTACCACATAGGTTCAAAATTGGAGCTGTTGCGGGAAACCAAACAGCTGAGGATGTTTTTCTCCCAACCCCCACAACTCCGGGATGGACAAAACACCAAACAAAACACAATCACGATTGGATATTCTCTCAAGACGACTCAGCCGGAACATGTTCAACCGATTACGAATGCGAAGTTCACCATGCAAACCGGTTCGTAGCTTGCACTCGCGATCACAGTGGAGCTAATAATCGTTCTGATCTGTCAAGAAGGTGAAGAAGCTCTTTGATACAACATTGGGTCGTATAACATCAGTAATCTACAGGTGCCGCCGCAGGAGGCAACTCGGATGTACAAGGAAACTTTGGCTAAGTCTGGAGAGCTGAAAGTGGGTCAATCGAGATGAACAGAAGTTTGAACCCTTTGTGAACCCTTTGCCCAGTGTAGTGACGGTGCGTCGACTGTATTGCGTATGGCGTTCCTTCAAACTCTGAGGGCTTCCTCGCTAATCACATCTCTGCCCTAGAATATACGACTTGTATCATCGTGTTTCTCGAAGGCGGGGTGAAACAGCCTCAAGCTTAATATGCTATGAATGTAGTGGAGTACCTCTGTCTACAGGCCCACTTCCGCTCGAAAAAAAAGATTAGACAGAGCACGAAAGTTCCTTTTCTTGCCATTCCTTATCTTTTCTCCTAAGGTTTCAAGATATCACGTTACTGACAAGTAGTCCAATGGGAGTTTTCCAGAGTCAGATCACTGTAGGGTGACCTGAAATGCCTGCGGAAATGAGCATGACATCAAGGGTACAGGTGCGCATTCGAATTAACGCCAAACCGTGGGGGTCTAAGCTGCATTAGGTCGTCGTAACGCTCCAGCATCGATCACCTGCACGTAGAACGCTTTAGTTTCATGTCTCATAAAACGTCGATTTGTCACATAACCGTTACCATACCGGTTTTGGCACGTTGTACTGGGGAATGATGCTTGCGATATTGTGCATTGCGCGCCGGACGCAGCTACCCGATTCTAAGCTTATCAGGGATTTGAGCGGCCCGCTACTGGATAAAAATTTAAAGTTAACCATCAAGTTTCGACCAGGCAAATGTCAAGCTCAGGTCTAGAGGAGCCTTTGCAGAGAGTTATGCTGATTTGATACTGGTATAATTTAGGTCTCAGGCTCAGAGGGCTATTCTGCTCGTCAATTTTCAAGTTAATATAAATGTATAGATATATGGGGCGTTCCGATGGATCCAGCTCGCCAGGCCCTCCCAACGCGCGACTTCCTCCTCGACCTCCAACACGCCATAACCGCGGTGCCGCGATACTAGGAAGAAATCTTTCTTTTGAATCTAGTCCGGGGTAAATAGTCTCCGCGTAATAAATGCTACAGCTTCGAACAAACCATTGGCTTGAATAAGCTAGTTTGCCTGATGGCATATGTCATCTATAGTCTGCTGTAGGCTAGATAGTATGACGTACGACTTCTAGCACCGATTGCCTGGTTGACGAAGATTCATTTTGCAAATTGCCATGCATACGAACTATCGCTCTCCTGTGCCTAAAGCCCATGATGGGGACGCAGATTGCCACAAGCGCACCACCAATCTCCTTCGGAACGACTTCCGCTGTAGATGCGTGTTTCGAGGGATTTTCCACGGGATGAACTTGATCAAAAGATGACGCCCAATTCTATTCCGCAGTTAGGTGACTGTACATCCAATTTTCGCTGTTTTAAAGTCCACGGAAAGTCAGGTCATACCTCGATGACATACTTAACCAAATAAGGGCGCTGACGTAATCAGTATCGCTCTAGGCTACGCCCATAGTTCGTGATCCAGACGCGCTAAGTGGCAAAGCTATTGTGGAACTCAGATTTTTTGTCACAGCGTCGTCACTCTTGAAAAGCAGATGAGCTCCACCAAGCATCACCTTAATCTCTTCCCTCCTCTCATTCAAACTGGACACGCGGAGCAGTTTATCCAGTCGGGGAAGACAATTTCGTTTGCTCAATCGCCTTTGAACCAATCGCATGCTGTATTTCCATCTGCCCGAGTATGTTTTACACCCTCAAATTGTCTTCAAGGAGAGAGTTCATTATTCATGCTAGCAAGATGCTCCGAGCGTAAAATACAGTGGCGTAGAAGAACAGCCCATATTCTTCGCGAGCAGTGAAACTTCACCGTCATCCGAAAGACGATTGGTGTGTCCACGTGGTTATATTGTGTTGCACACGTTCATGTTTGGGTAGTTCATAGGAGATACATCTATAATCTTTGCTGCGTTACAAAACTTGACTAACACGGCTCAAGGTCGGGGACAGGATTGGTACGGTTTATGGCCTGTTTGTTATACACACTCATTGTTATCTGGCATTAGGCTCCAGAGCCAAGAAACCCATAATGTGATCAGGAAGCTAACTCTGGATTACATTAACTTCGCCAGAGAGTGCTGGATACACACCTCAGTGAGCCTTCGCGCTTTGTTTCAATGAAATGTTGATTGGGAGTCAACAATCCCTGTCCAGTCTCAGGATTCTTCCCAATTTTCCGGCGATCATTACCGCAGTTTATACACGTGCCTTTCCCTATTTGCGGTTCTATACGTGCCTGAGTATGGATATGAGGATGCACCAGTGGGCGATGATTTAATGGAGTGGCTGAATGTCCACTTCATTGAACCTTCCACGGAAGAGGGCGATCACCTTTCAAGTCTGGACCATCCTTGGGAAGATGATACATTCTGGCCGTATCTTGTCAGGTAAGGTCATATGGTGATGACAATCAAAAGCTAATGTCATGCAGGGTTACTTTGAGAGGTCTTTCCAAGGCTGCGACCTTCTTCCTTGGAACGTTATCAACTCACCCGTCCGACAACCTGCGCAGACTTTCCCAACAGTTATCCCCGTTGCTTCAATCACAGCCTCACCTTCAGTCTTTTGAAGCGGAGCGCGACTTTGCATATGCTTCTCACCGATGGAAGGATAAGGTGCAAGCTCTGCGACTTGAATTAGACAATGTTCCTGAAATTGATCGGCACGACGGGACCGAGAACTGGTGGGATCGTCTAAGTGACATAGTTGGTGTATTAGAAGGACGCAACGAGGTGATCCGTCGTGTCTGCGAAGATCTTGGTGCGGACTGGAGAGAAGCTTCTGTCTCCTGGGGCGTATTTACCGATGTGAGGTTACGAAGACAAGATTTGCCGTACGTAATCCTTTTCATGACCGAATCTATATTGACATTCTTAGCAGTGAAGTCGTCTCTCAAGTCGTTGAAGACATGCCCCCGGATCCGACAAATTTAGAAGATATGGTACATGCTGCATTATTCAGCGGTGACCCTGCCAAAGCACTGTCCCATGCGGCGCTGCTCGACCCTTGGCTTGCTGCGCATATGGCAGATTTGATGCAATCCCTGTCTTTGATCGAAAAGGAAACAAATGAGGAGTGCGTTGAAGTCATTTTCCTGGGGATGATAATACTTATTCCTTCTGCAGCTCAGGTCTCAATATCAGAGATTTTTATGTGCTCAGTTATTCGCAGTACCTTCATGCTGATCCCGCACTTTGGAGAATTACTGTGGCGTACATGTTCTCGTGTGGGGAGACTGGCGTCAGAAGTGCCGATGAAGTTTTAATGCACGTGCCGCTTCGGTTGAGCTCTGTTGGGACAATCGCCCATAGCCAAGAAGAGACAAATGGCGCCGAAAATACGAAATCCGGTGATCTTGCCGGTGTCGTGAAAGACATCAACGCGACATGTTATGAATATCAGCGGGAGGAAGTTCGACGAACTATTTGTCGCGTATGCACTATCTCGCCATCACACTTATTTATCTTCATAATGATTTCACGCAGATCGCCGCTCAGACCTTCGTACAAGGAAAGGAATACGGACTCGCGCTTTCATATGCCTCGTCGGCGGAAGACTGGCCCGGACTTGGCCGCGTGGTTGATCGTGTTTTGCAAGAATATATCTCTGCAGGTACGAAAATGTTATGAGTCTATTTAAGTATTTGGAGTCGATCAAAATGTCATCAGGACCGGAACAATTTACTCGTTACGTGGCTGGGATCGCTCCATCACTCCAGGCCCTTCGGATGCAGTCTGGTGCACAGGGCATCTTCATCCATCGCTTAATGTTCGCTGTTCGCTACGCTGAGTTCCATCAGCGCCTGAGTAATCGGGATCTGCAAGATGCTGCTTGGGATCTTATATCGATGTTCCAAGACGGGATTGCTCCAAAATCATGGTGGGGGGTTCTTCTGTGCGATGCCCAGCAGCTTCTGCAGTATGGTCCGTAAACAGATCCATATTTGTGTCTAGTCCCCTGATTTTTTCCCGTTAGATGGCGCTTTACTCTTTCCGTATGCAAGCGCATGCATCCTGTTACAGCATCTGGAAGAAGTCATCACGCGAACTGATCAAGGATCCAGCGATGAATATCTTCGTGTGTTGATCTCAAAGCTCGGCTGCAGTGGGACTACTGAGGCCCTACATGCTCTCCAAGGCGTGCGGCTGGCATTGGCGAAGTATTTTGCCAGATGCACGATGATCGGTACCGGGGGAAAACAGGTCGTAGAGCGCAAGTTCGGTGCGGTAGTGTGACGCACCAGATTTTTGGCGCCCATGCGGTCCTAATGATTGATTAACATTTCGAATTAGAACTGTCCTGATGCGGCTTTAAGAAACCATGGGTTGTCAAAAGGTAAACTTCGTACTGTACCGCTAGCTAACTCAGCTCAGTTCGGACGTCCTTTTTCGGTACGGCGTGATACTTAGGCAAACCGTGCATCATCTTTTATTTTTTCTCCGACTGGAATTTTACACGGTTTCCCCCCTCCCGTCGTTATGGAACGTCCGCGTGCCCTTGCCGGACTTCGTAAATTTTAGCAGAGCTAGAACCTTCCATTCAGTCCGGGCATCGAGGGTTGTTTTTCTGGCCAAGCTCATGTTTTCCCCTTGTTGGACAGCGCGTGTCTTCAACGAGAATTCCTGATTATTAATTATAGTATGTGAAGGCGAGAAGATCCTATCTAGGCCCCATGCGGCGAACACGAGAGGCAAGCGAACCACATTGAATGAATAAAAGCGGTGGCCAGGGGCTAACCCAATATGCCAATTCTCCGCGGTCAGCCTCCACATGCACCGCATCATGCAATTAATATAACAGCTATGGATCTGGCATGAACCTAATCATGCGCAGTGTATCTTACTGCTGGTAAGCATCCTTGAGGTTGTGCCCTTCTTACCGTTCATTCATCCCCGGGACAGCGAATACGCCCTCCATATGGTTATTGGTGGTGTGCGATCACCCCTTATCTGACCAATGATCCGCTCCGTAGCGGAAGACAATTTCCTTCGAAGATTGGCAGAAAGAATCCATTTTCTAGTCAGGAGAGCCATGGCCCGGGGCTTTGGTGATACGGCGAACCCAAATAGTTCAAGTGGAGCGGGGCCTTTCTTACCATTGTGAACCAGGTTACACGGGCTCGGGGACCCGGAAGCACAGCTGACAAAACTCAATAAAGCAAGTCGCGTCCATCGGTTCTGCTGGTCATGCGGGGATATGTTGATTTGGCGAAATGAAATGTAGGTTATAAAACCATATATAAAGCAATCTGATTAACCTATCACTCAGTTGCACATCCGTCCTCGAATGTGCTACAAAATCATTCAGTATGCAGAGTACAGCTGTGGCCACCAGTCTGTCACTAGACAACAAGTGGTATGGTATTGACTTGCAGTACGTGCACGTTCCATTGATGACCAACTCATCATGCAGGTCGACTGTCGCAGTAGAATCTGTCGTTTCAGCCCCTCGCATCTGACTGGCTCGCACAGTTGTGGATCTACGTGTTCTCAAACGTAAGTATCTTGCTTGACAGAAGTTAATTACGAACTGACGACCACTAGAATGCTTCCCGATCAAGGATTGATCATGGAACAGTTCAATACTCCTTGCCCGCGTTGCGGTGGGATGACTAATGGCCATTGAAGAAACTAGAAATTATATATCTCTGTATTTCCTCCCTCCGACGGTTCGTTCCGTGTTCAAAACTCGTGTTGAGAACATCCCTAGTTTTGGCAATATGTACAACATTCCTGTGTTACTAGTCATTGAAATTATGCCATGAGCGAGCTATGATGAACTTTTGCGATACCCTTTACTCGTTTTGCTGTGGAAGATTTTCTGTAGCAACTTGCACTTTTTCTTAGGGCTGCACAGGGGCAACTGCTGCAGAAACGCGGCATGCCTGTTCAGGCCGAAGTTACATAATCTCGGGAAGGTTGTGGTTGTTCCTTAGGAAAGTTTGGACACACTCTTGGGATCATTGCTCGCCCGCCACCTTCCCGAGGTTCTGCAACCCTGCTGAATGTAGCCATGGCTGATGAAGGTTACTCCTCGACGGCTTGGGAATTGACAGATAACCCTGATTCTAATACCAACCAAACCCCTCCCTACGGCTTATTCCAGCCTAATAGTCCGCCTCTCATTCACGAATCGGCCACGGCACCTGCCCTGTCGCCGTTACCAGTCAAATCAACATCGCCTCCTCCCAGATCAAGCTCGGACTCGCTGGGCCAATTATCCACTTCGAGATGGCGAGATAGCGTTACGCTACCCATCGAACGTAAGGATACATTATCCACGATCCCTAGCGACAGTATTAGTCTTGTGGAGCCCAGCTTTGATGAGAATGTATTAAGAGTATTGTGCGAGCTAGATGTAAGTATCCTTAACCGCGTGTCTGTCCACTGCTAATGTCTCGACACCATTACAGTGCGGTGTCCCTTTACTATTGGATCGGATCAAACAGAGCATGGTGTCATGTCGCGTGAGTACCATTTCAATTTGTCAATTTGATAAAGGCGTTCTATGCAGCTCCTTTGGTGCACAGGAAGCTTCAGTGTTCTTCAAGAAAAGAGCGGTTTTGGAAGAGGAGTACGGGAAGAGTTTACAGAAGCTTGCACGGGGTACATCTGAGGTCTACTCTATGAACGACGGGAAGGCTGGGTAAGTATGGTCCACGTACTTTTCGTATGTCACTAATGACATTTCACAGATCTTTTGTGAATGCTTGGCAGTCATCCATGAAAATCCATGAAGTTATGGCAGAGAACAGGATTCGGTTTGCACAGCGGTTAAATGAAATGAGCGATGAGCTGGCGTCACTCGCAAAGGAAGTAGACAAGAACAGAAAGCAGGTCCGTTGCATAGTTTCACATAATGACATTGTTTGACATCCCCCAGACCAAGGAGTTGGCTACCCGCTACGAACGCGCACTGCAAGAATCAGAGCTAAACATGGAAAAGTCCAAAAGTCGATTAGAAACTTCTTCGGAGGAACTTGAGCGAGTGTTGCTTCAGAAGGAAGGGGAGTCACTCAAGGACGGTGGTTTGCAACCCAAGAACCAGGGAGGAGTTGCAGGCAAACGAGTACTGGGAAAAGCAGTGGCTAAAGGTGGGCTTCTACTCAAGGGGAAGAATCCTGGAAACGTGAGTGTTTCTTCTTCTCCTGTTTATCACAGCCCCTTACTCGTCGTATCAGATCCAAAGACAAGAAGATGACATCCGCACACGTGTATCAAATGCATCTGACTTATACCGCAAAGCACTTACTGATACCCAAGCAATGAGGCAAGAATACTTTAATTTCCAGCTGCCTCGGATACTGCGTGTTGAGTAACATCAACTGTGACCTCGTGTCAGCGCTGATGCAATCTCATAGGCTCTCAAGGAATGTGCTGACGAAATAGACCTCGGGACGCAATATCATTTGACAAGATATGCATTTTTATTCGAGAGTATTGTTCTGAGCGACGGATCAACACTTGTTCCAGTCTCGCCAGAAGATGGTGAGATCTCATCAGGTACAAATCAATTCCTGCTTAACACCTTATCACAAACTAAATAGGCATCGGGCTGAAATCTACGATCGAGTCTATTGACAATCGAGCAGACTTCAAGATCTACATGCAGAACTATGCATACGCACGTGGTGGAGCCGCTCCTCGAGGTCCGCGACGCGAAGGTCCAGCAGAAGAGGGCTTTGTACGTCATCCACGTTTTTATTTGCCATTTACACCAACGCGATTACCAGCTGCCACCCTTGCCGACTCACGGGGCTGGCGCATATCCTGCTAATCCCCCGATCGGCAATGGTCACAACTCCCAAATTCCTGACAGGGGTCGACCAACATTCGGCGCAGACCTTGCAGAGCAAATGGCAAGAGACAATGTTGAACTTCCAATTATCCTCGAAAAATGTTGTGCTGCTATCGAAAAGTATGGCCTTCATTCGCAAGGCATCTATCGAATAAGTGGTATGGCGCGGAAAGTAGCCTCACTGAAAGAGCGCTTAGACAAAGGTCCGCATTTAGAGGCTTTTTTGGGTCTCTCTCACGCTATTCCCGCAGACATGGACTCCGTCAACTTGGATTCGGAAGAGTGGATATCTGACATCAACAATGTCACCAGCGTCCTCAAGTTGTGGTTCAGAGAGCTTCCAGATCCGCTCCTAACATCAACCCTGCACCAGGGTTTCGTGGAAGCTGCTAGTAAGCATTTTATGCTAAAGACATTTAACGATTTCTCATGAGTGCTAGAAATCGATAACGATCGCCTGCGGCATATACGTTTACACGAGCGCGTCAATGACTTGCCGGATCCGAATTATGCTACACTCAAATATTTCATGGGACACTTGCACAAGTGCGTCCGCCATTGTTATTATCGTTTGACGTTTAAGCGAACCCTTGCTGCAGGATTGCGGAGTACGAAGCAGATAACTCCATGTCTATCCAGAATCTTGCCATCGTTTTTGGACCGACTCTCTTCGGCCAGATGCCTAGTAATGGGAGTATTGGTCATGGGAACGGGGGAATGGCGGACACTCCATTTCAGAACAAGGTAATCATCAAGCCTTGAATTGTTTTCAATTAATTCTTAGCTCACCTTGGCTACATTTACAGGCGATTGAGACAATCTTAGAACACTACTCCGACATTTTCGTTGACGAAACTGCTGAAGGTGGTGTTTAGAACTCTCGGATCATTGCACGTCCCCAGGCGGGCGACTTGTTGTGGTTGTTTTCTTACTCTTGTCACGATACCCTGTAACTACCACCGCAGGCCGAAGTTCGTCCACTGGCTGGCTTTAACTTGGATTTCGGATAGGTTTCCAGTCGCTCGTTTGATAAAATCGTTGGTTTGTGATTCTATTTATCCATGCATACTTTTTCGGACCATGAGGATGTGTATGTACTCAGTCTGTATGACTTATAATCAGTTTGGAAGGTCAATATATCGATTTGAATGGCAAGTCATTTGTTAGGTGATAGCCCTCATTCCAAGCAGTACTATGTAGCACCCCCTATGATTCTCTGAATGTCAACAATGCTGATCTCGCTGACCTGCGATGTTGTCTCCTATTTGGTCGCCTCGTTTCTCTGAGTTCCAGACGGACAGTTACTAGTCCGCTCTGGATTTGCTCTGGAACGCTCTATCTCTGTTTGTCTGATCTCACTGTTTCTGTTAATTAAATTTTCAGGGATTTTCGAGAGACACCACGAATGCCCTCATGCTGTTGCTCGTCTCGTCTATATAGTCTAGATCGGCAGCAGCATGAGCGCTAGCCTGCACGAGTGTTGACGGCCAAAATGCCATGCATGATATCAGTAATATTTCCATTACCTGAAGGTAGACTGTCTGGATGCAGATACTTGCTTCCCCAGCTGTTGGGGTCTTGGTAGGCCTGCAAGTTGCATGCCAATCACGTCACCGCACCGCCCTCTGTATGTCACCTATCGTAGGCGCCCGATTCCCTGGCTCTGCTTTCCAAACGTCATTCATAATGCACAAGAAGATCTAGATTGTGAGCAGGGCGACAAAAGCGCAGGAAAACAAACTAGTTAGCAAGGGGATTGTATCATCGTGAGAACCTCCAAACCTCTCATATGACTGTCGCTGATCAAGATTTCCAAGCTCGAGGCAAAATGACTGGGCAAGTAGTAGATGTCAGGAAGTCTCGTGTCTCGCTACGAGCAACACATATGCTATGCATATGGTGCATTACTCCCCCACCATGGCCTAACTGCATGTCAGCTTTCTGCATTGAAGCGCATTCACTCTCATGACCTCGTTCAACGTGACATAAAAAACCAGATAACATCTTACTCTATTGTGAAGATCATTGGTGCATTCGTTTGATTGATGTTGGCCTAGTGCGTCAGTACCGCGGGGAACCTGTACCTGTGGTCGGCCTAAACTTGGAGCCTGGCTTCGTGTTGGGAATTTTACCTTATTTATGTAAATGTGTATCGAGGTCTAGGGTTAGTCGTTTTATCCATGCGTTTAGGATACTAAACAGAATTATGCATTGTCAGTGCTTTCTTTAATCTGATGAGATGACCCTGAATATTCCTTCACCCTCTTCTCAAAATTTCGAGGCTCCCTCCCATGGGATGGACCACGCGCTTGCACAACTTAAAGCCAGGCTCGTAGTATCAAATGTCAGGTTTTAGCGAAGAAGCTGGCTTCGTTAGGTGCGAGGTTGTCGGGAAAGTACCACTCTGCATTCTGGCAGTTTCTTTCCGAAATACGCGGGGTTAAAATTAATGAAACGTTGTCATATGATGGGGGAACATGTGTTGCCGGTATCTTTACCATTTGATTTTGTCGCCAATGATATCACAGGCAAGCTGTTCTTTTCCGCTCGGCTCTTGAAAGCTTACCTTGTTTGATAGAACTCAAACTACCGGCACGACCACCGCTATCTCACATCGTCCAACCCAGTCAGCTCATCTACGTACAGTTACTCCCAAGAATAATAATTGAAGGTTACACCGTCGATCAAGGAGATTTTTATTGGATAGACGTTTCGCTCTCTCACCATGCGCGGCCTACTGCTCTACCTGCGGTAGTGGCAAATATTGTCAAAATAGCATCAATTACTCGCCCATAGACTGGCGAATATTAAAGTCCTATCTAGAGAAGCTGATATGGATATTGTATTAGGTTCAGGCTGGCCTCAGTACACTCGGTGCTATTCTTTTATGCATACAAATTCTTTTTTGTGTGACCCTGATCAAGTGAGCCTACCTGCTAAAAACAGAATCCATCTGACCCGGTTCTTTTATAGCATGAACTAGTGCCACCTTGACCGCAATGGAAAGTTGTGAAAGTGACCTCTTGTCATGTCTTAACGCGGGACCGGACACTATCACAAACCTTCCACCCCACGTTTGGCAGCAGAGTGAACAGAACGTGGATGATTTGATCAGCTTATCCCGGTTCTCAAGAGGAGTGCGACTGCTGGTGAGTTCACCTGGTCCTTGACGGATCATTAACAAGCCAATGGTGTCGATAGGGCATTTTTATTAGACAATTATTGCGGAGGCGACTTCACCGATTGGCGGTACGTCAACAAGAACTTGACCCGGATCCCCTTCAATCTAGGTTTAATAGACTACAGAAGATTTGATGCTCAAATACGTGTCATAGCGTCAATTGAATGAAATTAGCTGCGGCTACGGCATGCGGGAGATTTGAACCCGTTATCTATTAACCTCCTTTCTGCAGTAGCACGGGGACTTTCTATCTAGGAATCCGATACGAGCGGCGGCGGCAACATGCTCCAGTAAGTGCTAGTAACAGTCAAACACCTTATCTGATTACAACCATGTCAGCAGCGATATAACACCCAGCTCTGTAGGACACTCCAACTATCACAACAGAGACATTGTTCTACGTTCAGTAAGTCACACAATGTGAATATCATATCGATATCAGCATTTATATGTCTTGATCTTTAAGATAGGATTTATGACCGGAATCACCCGCGTCTTCTCGCTGCTGTTATTTTGTCTGTGCTGCCGCGATCGGAAAACAGGTGTGAGCATGACGTATAAGGGATCCTCAGCTGACTGAATGAATTGGAGAAGGCGAAGAATGGTCTATCGTGTAAATGTTCCCCGCAAGTATGTAATGTGTGGGGGAATACGCCGGAAATTTTCGAGCCGACATACGAAATATGTGGACCGTTCAATGCGCATCGCCCCCCATAAATTGAAAAATCCTTGTGCAAGCACTATAGATTTGACTCCTATGTTTCCCCATACTTCGTTGTTGCACAGCTCAGCCGACTTCAAAAAATGTGAGTTCTGCTGTTTGCCACCCAACTTGAAACGTCAATTAACCACATTCGTACACTGACAGCCTCCCGCGAAGGGATTCCTTGTGTCATCAGTCGCCCCTCGCCGGCAATCATCGACAGAATTTGTCAAAACAAAACCTCCGTACGCGATATTCTTACGGTATTGGATATGAACCAGCATATTTGGCAGCAGACCAAGGTGTAATTAGCACCTGGTTATTCGACATGTTGATTTATCACTGGCCTGTTATCAACAACCCCGAGATTGGAATTTTTAAAGATCGAGGTATTTCACCCCATTTCTATGGAGTGTTGACGTATATGTTGTACTAGGTCCTCCTCCGCAAAGACATGTCTCACTTGCTGCGTCACCACCGTCGAGGTATTCGTTCGCATCCATTTCCAGCGGCGTTCCAAACTCTTACATCGTCAGTGTTTGCCTTGATATGTCCCCAGTCGTCAGAGAGAACCAGATTATTCAGCCACAGTCAATATCGACTCCACAGCCGCCGCCTCGTCGCGCCTCACTATCTTACCCATTCTCTTGGATTTCCTGACCCCAAGTCTCGTCAACTTATCTGCGGTCATCACTGTAAGGACTCATAGTCCCCTGGCGACGGAAACCCTTACTTTACGTCTCATACTGTACTCCATTCTTTGCGCCACTGTCAACATTTATATTCGTTACCGTTACCCTACGACGCCACCCCCTTCCCGCTACATATTTAAGTATCTGTTCGCGACGTACATCCAGCAGCAGAGTAGTGGTAGTTCCCTCCCCTCCAAACTTACTCACGGTCCCTTCATCACTCCGAACTCGTTCAGCTACACACAATGTAGCTAACTTACATCACCAAGGCTGGCCTTTCCACAGACTTACATCTAGAGCACTTCTATCGCATGTCGCCGATGTCGAGGGATACATTCGTTAGGGAGGCACTTGCAGAAAAGTCTATCTTGTTTGAACGGGTTGCAGTAATGGAGGTATTGGAACAGATGAGAAAGTCTGGCCTGTAGAAATGTATTTGACAACTTTGAATTCAACAAGTGGTGTACTCTTCGGCTCATCCCTGACGTATGTGTCTAAATATTATATGCACCAAATGATCTCTTGAAGTAGCTGTAAGAACATGCAGAAGATTCAAGCAGGAAGCACAGGAAGAACGGTACAATCACCGACTACATTTATTTCTTGTCTTTTATGGCCCCAGCTCAGCATCACGGGGTGTTCATGTGACGGTTGGACTGCGTCTAGCCGATCACCGGAAGAGTCTAGAA
>LVVM01006248.1:16178-29476 GCA_001882365.1 Rhizopogon vesiculosus | reverse complement strand
CCACCTGAAAGGTCAGTATTGATGCCGAAAAGTGCTGCCTGAGGTGAACAAGGGTTAGATTTACTAGGGTCATGATGATAAGTTAGAAAGTAGACCAAGTGCAAATTGCAATCCGAGAACGTCCAATCGCAAATTGGCAAATGATTCAAGAACGCAGTGGTTAAACGCTTATAATAAATGGAGATTAGACGTTTCCTGGATCTCAAGCTTCCTGAAAGTCGGAATCATGTGACTTTTGGTATGCCGCCTGCGTTGCACCAAAATAGTGGTACTTACTAAAGTTAGTACATACTACAGACCTAAAAATACTTCCGTTATTTGCCTGCGTTTTTCTACCCCATGGGCCACGAGTGTTCGCTATAATCGAGGAAGCTTCTCGGAGCTCTGAGCAGTGCGCAGTGTGCTCCGCCAGTCTTGCATGATGTCAGGGTCAAAATATATATACCAAAAGTAGACAATATTAACATGGAAGGAAAGTCTAAGAGAATCAAACCTCAAGTCAGCATTCTTCTTCAATCCAAATACCCATCCATAACCATCTCCTGCAACTTGGTGACATCCGTCTGCGGAATAAAATCGACCTCGAATGGCGCTGCATGTGACATAAGGGTATCACCGAAAGCATGCGTATCGATCAGGGCGTCAGGTCGCTGAGCAATGCGGAAAGACCACAAGAGAAATGCAAGACTGATGTACAATGAGTTATTTGCGAGGTGCATGCCAGGACATATACTGTTAAAGATAATTGAATTTCATTGATCAGTGATGTAAAAAAACTATGACGGCGAAGCTTACCGTCTACCAAAGCCATACGTGAACAATTTCATGTTCATGTCGTCTCTAAGGCGGCCTTCTGAATCAAGCCATCGCTGAGGATCGAAACTTTCAGGATCTGGGAAAGCAATAGGATCGCGAGAAATAGCCCTAAAAAAACAGTAAACGAGGTGACGCGTATCGTAAAGTAAGACCTTACCAATGACACCCATAGACTGTTGCGCCCTTGGGAATGTAATATCCATGCTGGGCACAAATGAGACTGTGACATACGCCACGTATTTAAGACACTAACCCAAATAATATCTTTAGCTGCAAGATGGGAAAATCCTACGTCATGTTAGCATGATGCAGGAGTGTGCCGAGTTCAGGTCTTACCTACGGGGATGACAGGTCTCCATCTCAAAGCCTCCCACAAGAACGCATGCAATTGAGGGAGCGAGCTTGCATCTTCAAACATTGGTACTATCACGAAAATTTAGTCGGCAGGTCAACTGATTTATACCCTTGAAGAATTACCTCTGTCTGACCCAATGACCCTATCGAGTTCTTCATGCACTTTAGCCTGAGCCAGTGGATAGCACGCCGCGGCCATAATAATGTTGGTAAGTCCAATAGAAGTCTGAAATAAGCATCAGCAGGTTCGAAAAGACTAAATAGGTCACATTGCTTGCCGTTTCAGAGCCTGCCCCAAAGAGTGATCCTCCAAGATAGGCCATCTCATCTGTCGAAAGTCGATGATTTTCGGTGTTCTCCAACAGCGTCTTAATAAAAGAGGAGCCTGCTTTGTTGTGTTCCTAGGTACAAGCAGGGCATAAGTGAACTGCGTTCATCCAAACTGTTGAAAGGCCCTCACTATTTCACTCTTTACGCGCCCCAGCTGCTGACGGTATAGTCCTAGTTCTTCAAGATGCCACTTGGTGAGTTGTTTTGCGTAACCAGGCAAGTATCGCAAAAGAGGCACACGATCAACGAGAAAAGCTCCTGGGCGCATCGCGATCTGGATATGAGCCATGACTTTGTGGATACGGACAACTTCAGGATCATCGATAGCAGTTGGCGAAGACTTCCCATATGTCACGCGAAGAATGATAGATGCTACAAACCTTGGTGTACCGTATTCTATGAAATATTCGCGAAAGGACTTCACAAGGACATACCTTTTTGCGTGGTTCTGGTGGTTCTTAGGGTCATCCAAGATATCCGATACAAATATTCTCGCATTCTCGGACTGCATAGCTTGGTATGCCTGCGCGGCCTTGGGCTGTAGATGGGTATGCACCGCCTTGCGGAGGCGTCGGAATTGATCACCGGAAGTCAGGAGGATGCGCATCCCTTTTGAGAGTATCTCGCCCGCGGCAATGGACCGAGGACGATCCACCAATGATCCACCTTCTTTCTCCATGATATCCGTTGCTGCCTGGTGAAAGGGTCAATGTCTGAGAAGACTTGGGGTATGGACGATTTACCTCAACGCTGCCAATGACAATTATAACTTTGCTGCCTTGTCGAAATGACATCACAGGCCCGTGCTCGGGGATAAAGTCTGTGAGTGCGTGAGCAGTTCTGAGTGGAGGTTTAGCATCTGCCTCGAATACCACGGACGATGAACTCACTTAACAGTAGGCAGAGCGTTGCTCCAGAACCAGCGTGGGGGAGGTCCAGGTGGAAGCGGAATACCGTTCTCGCTCGATATCCCTAGCGAGTATTTCTTGTACAACTTGACAAGTTGAAGTACCACTACAGCCGCAAGAAGGCCAACAGCATAGTCGGCCTTCATCACGTTAGACAGGCTTGGAATAAGATATCAGTGTCTTAATCGTCACAGACGGTATGTCAGATCACGGAGTTGATGTCGGCGGTGTGCAGCATCTTATAACGCTGAAGCGCAGGTCATCTGAAAGCCTGGTGTGTGCATGTGATCGACGACCAATTATCATGGTCGCACGACGTCTAATATTGTGATTTCTAATAGTCACTGATTGGAATAATCCTTACGTGTGAAACAGAAGGGGTATAACTCAACTAATCTGGATTGCCAACTGTGGCAAGGATATGTAATAATCTGCGTGCTATCAGCATGCAAGCTGGTTCCATCAAAGAGCGCTCAAAAACTGCTTTTTGAGCGTACGTGTTTGATTTAGGCCAGGACTTTATTCCGTAAATACTTGTTTTGGTTAACTTGAAGTCTCCTCCACCAATCAAATACTAGTACTGTCGCTTGCTATCGGTACTGCTGTAAAGAAGCGTTTGCCATTCAGTGCTCCCGGCGGCATCGGTACTGCTGTAAGCGTTTGCTTCAGTGCTCTTGCTGATATACGTACGACTACAGTCCGTCTAATCTGTGGGGTGACAGCAATCTGGTAGCTTCCGGTGTTGATCCCAAATTCATGACTTCTGGGGTGTTACACTGTGTTGGGCAGGTTTGAAAAGTCCTGCATGGGTTTAGCAGAAAAGCCGCTAATAACTCCAGATAGCTGAAGCTGCAGCCACAACATCTCGCATGTGTTGTACATCATGGACTCTTACAACGCTTGCGCCCTGTTGAACAGCACAGGCCACGCTCGCGGCTGTCGCCCACTCTCGTTCTTTTGGCTGCGTTTTTCTCCCCCTGTATGTCCCATCTACATCCGGCCGCTCCAAAATCGCGCCAAGGAACGATTTGCGTGATGCTCCAATGAGTTGCGGGTATCCAGCGAGGGGGTTCCCACGAGTGTTCGCTGTCATCGAGGAAGCTTCCCGAAGCAGTGCACAGTTTGCCTCGACAGTCTTGCTGAATCCAATGCCAGGGTCCACGATGACGAACCACCTTCGCACTCCTCCCTTGCCCCTGACAACTGCCTCCACTTTCTCTCCCAGTTCAACTCGCACACCTTCTTGAACCCCGCCCTTGTACTGGCTGTAGTCTTTATTTGAGCCAGCATCGCCTCTGGAATGCATTAAGATGACAGGAACGGCCAGCTTATGTGCCATCTCTCGCATTTTTAAGAGGTGCTCTGCTGAGGCTCGTGTAAGCGGGTACTCGGGACCCGTGAAGGAATGCACATCATTGATGCAGTTTGCACCAGCCTGGACGGCAGCCTCCGCAACCTCCCAGCGGAATGTATCGACTGAAATAAGAGAGGAACAGACGTCTTGATCTTCATGTGACCGTATGGCCTGAATGATGGGCACTACGCGTTGGCACTCTTCTTTGGGGGAGACGAATGCTGCGCCTGGACGAGTTGAATAACCGCCTATATCGATGATATCGGCATATTGTTGCACAGATGATACAGCGTAGGACAGAGCAACTGATAGGGTATTATTGTCTGAACCATCCGAGAACGAATCTGGGGTCGCATTCAAGGTGGCCATCACCCTGACTTTCGTTGGTCGATCATTTGAACAACGCATGCTCCAGTACTTGCCTATGGAAGGCACAGGACAGATACCAGGGAGTTGACGTGTTTTCACGATTGGATAGTCGGCGAAAGGAGTAACTTTGAGCATCGGAAATTCGTCATTAGGCTGCCTGAGAACCTCGCCCAGGAGGGTGCGAATTGTTTTCATATGAACCGGGTGCATGAACTCTGGGATCATGCTGATTTTGCAGGGTTAGTCATTGCTAATAACGAAAGTTGTTACACACTCAGCCAGAGGGCGTAAAACGAACTCCCGTTCGGCTATGCGTGGATGTGGTACAACAAGTTCATTCACCAAATTATCAAGAGTCTGCCTCTGATCTTCTGGGCGAGAATCGATTATATCGCTATCATACAACAGGATATCCAAGTCGACCGCACGGGGTCCATTCTGGATGGAAGGCACTCTTCCTACCGTAGTCTCGATGCTCCTCAGTAATTTCAATAATGATCGCGGCTCCATGTTTGTCTCGATCTGTAGAGCGTCACTGCTAAGCAATATAAGATAAATTATCGGATGGACGGACTTACTAAACACGCACAGTTCGCAAACCTTGGCTGGTCCGTCACGTACATAGGCGCAGTTTCATACATGAAGCTCGTGTTAACAACGGACACGGCTGCAGCATCATCGATACCGACCAACAGCTTCCTAGGGTGTTCAATTAAGCGTAAGGCAGTTTCGATGTTGGCGAATCGATCGCCAAGGTTCGAGCCAAGTGCTATCGCCACGGTGTGCGTTGACGTTGGTGGGTCGTTGGGATTGACGGATGCAAGAAGCACAGATAAGGGGGTCTTCGCTATGTCAATGCCAGTAATGTCATCCTGGGGGACGTCAGTTTTTATTACTGACCGCAAGTTCTCCATGCTGACTAGAGAAAACATTGCGCTGTACTTACTACTTTGATCCCACAATAAATTACGTAACACGCTGGTCTTCCTTGTACTCATGAGTCTACAGTCTGCCTTGGAGCAATTAGCTGCCCACCGCATCAAAAACACGCGTGCGTCGCAGGATGTGTTCCGCAATGGTCTCCTAGTTCTTCAGAAAAAGGGTCTCAAAAAGCTTGGAGACGATGGCAAGTCATTTCATTACACTTGTCAGAATGTAACTCATAAGTTGTTGCGACTTCCTGCAGGCTGGACATTTCTGGAACAATTAACGTTGGCCTCGATAGATGTCGGACGACTCGACATAGCAGACGTATGTCACGTCCGTGTTCACCTACATCTACTTCTCTAACCAATCTCTACCCAGCAATGCCTCCAGCTCATCGCGGACAAATTCCCAAACTCCCCACGCGTCGACTGTCTCACAGGCATCCGAATTGAAGCTACAGAGTCTCCAGAAACTGCTTTGAAGTACTACGCTGAGATTCTCGAAGCCGATTCCGCCAATGCAGTGTGTGCCTTTTCGTGATACGTGTCCTTGGTACACTTACTCTCACGTACAGGGGATCTGGAAGCGGCGTATATCGGTACTCAGGAGAACAGGAAAGGTCGAAAAGGCCGTGAATGAACTTGTGCAGTTCTTGGATACATTCTATACGGACGTCGAAGGGTGGTTAGAACTTGCGGACATTTACGCGTCATGTAACCAGTGCGTTTCCATTCTATGCATAATATTGCAGGCCTTATTATTGACCCGCATAGATACGAGCATTCTCTTCAGGCCCTGACACATGTCCTGCTCCTAACGCCTCAGAACCCCTTCTACATGCTTCAAGCTGCTGAAACAGCGTACACTGCCGAAGATTTCCCCCTCGCCATTAAGATGTTTCTCACCGTCGTCGACATGACCGACGGTGATGATTCAGAACAACTCTTGCAAGAATCCACACCACTCGGGATCACCGTACGGGCATGGTTTGGCGTGAAACTCGTGGGTCTTTCTTGTTCGTGTAGGCTTTGTCGAGACTGATGGGTGGTTTTGAAATAGTGTGCTCGTCGGATAGCACAAAATACCAACATGAAATCCCCGTCGAATACCAGCTTACCGAAGAAGGTCGAGTTATTAGATGAACTGGCCACGGAGCGTCTTCGGGTTGCATATTCGAGTTCGGGTCAGAAGGGTGAGATTGCGAAAGGGAGACAAGAGGTTTTTGCTTGGGTTGCCGCACCGCTGGCGTAGTAGGTATGGTGTTTATTCGTTATTTCTGGAATCTTTCTTCCTTGAGCCATCTTGCAGTCTCATTCTGTTTGAATACTGAGTCACGAAGTATTTCTTGAACTGAGTAAATCACTTGAATACCCACTTGTCTTAGCTCTGCTCCTCTCCGAGTCGTGCGGGTTGCAGTTGTCATCCACCAGACTACTATCACTGCCCATACGTTCTGAATTCGACGAAAGTGTCAATGATGATGCTCAGTGCGAAGATGATGAAGACGATGACCGACTAGTATTTGCCCATATTCCTCCTGGTTTCGTTTGTTTGACGTATTTTAGTCTCTGAATACGACTGTACATTCCAGCAGATTCACCTCAAAGTAAAGCCCCTCCAGCACGCCGGAGGATGCAGCGCAGCTCATCATTCCGATCACGACACTTCTTTGAGCGTTTGAAGATGCCCTCGCAGTCTTGAAATTAGCTTCGCACTACTAGATTCGTTGTCCAATAATGACCGGTCATTCATCTCGCCGGAGCTATATCCAACCCGGCGGTATGTTCTATGCCTCTCCCTAAGGCAGTAGACACGGGTTCATTATGAGTGATTGATCTAATCACTCAGACGTTGAAGTCTAATTCAGGACGGGTACTCTTCAGTTGCTTTAATCAAATTCAGCTGGTTTCGCGGGTCATTTGCTTGCATTACCGTATGCTCACCGTAATTTTAAGCACTCTACCTCACAGTGATCTGCAATCCTCAGACTGCAGGCACGCTATCGTGCATGTTGACAAAGTCCCTCCTGGCGCTAAACATATTCCAGGTTGATCTCCAGTGCAAGTTCAGTAGATAGTCCTGACTTCATACTTGGTTGCAGAATGACACAGAAGTTTATGTTCTGTGCAATAATATGTATCCAAAATTCATACATGAGGGGTATCGCCACTATCATTGCGTTCTATGTGTTTACAATATAGTGTGTAGAGGGAATTCACGCTCTCTCCGGTAACATCCTTAAATATGTCGTTATCATATTTTGAATCCTTCATGAATTCATTAAGTCGTCGGATAGTCCCCTCGCCACAACGTTTCTCGATCCAGTCAAGAAAATACGCCGTGGCATCGTATCCTGCGTCCCACTTCTCCGCAGCTCTGGGTTTCCAGTGTGGTGGGATAAAACCAGCATGCAATCTCACAAAATCTACCTGCGGTTTGCGAGACAGTACACGAGAGTGGGGTTAGAACGTCCATACCTGCAATACCCTCAATAAGCCCCCCTGGACATGTGTCTTTTGCATTGTACTGAAAGCAATGCACGACTTCGTGAACCAGCACGCCCAATATTTCATCTCGTGCGCGGGCCTTTGATGCTTTGATCCAGTTGAGGGAGAAATGAATCTCATGCGCGCCTGGACCACATGAAGTAGTGTACGCGACACCATCGATAGGTCTCAAAATGAGTGTAATGGATTTCACACTTGAAATTCAGATAGTCCATAAAACGTTAAGTATTCGTTGTAGTTGAAAATCCCGTACTCACTGCGTGGGGGCCGTATGTGAGGTATACAGCCAGGTATAAGATGCCTCTACTGCGAGCTTCAGTGCTTCCTTGGGCTTGACACTTTCAAAGAAGATCGATGTCCCCGCATGTGACATATCTTCGACCCTCAGTACGAGGTTTGGGATCACCCAAGACGGTGAGGGTTCGTGCGGAGGCATGTTAAAATGATAGCTGGTACAAGTGTGGTAGCCAGCAACCACCGAACGGATTTAAATAGCTTGCTTTAGTGCCTGTGATAATGCTGTCTCAGGCTCGTCACTAACAACTTCAAGTTGAGCGATGATATGATCAGGACACGTAGACTTTTCAGGCTGAACTGATACAGAAAGCACTACTACGGGGTATACTAATATGCCGAAATGAAGGCTTCAAGAGAATTTCTTTCTTCGGTCACCCGGGCCCTTTACAATTTATCGTTCAAGTTGTTACTCCCTCCCATAGACTTTGAAACACCTATCTATATATGCGGTTTCTTGCGTGTCGATCAGCAACTCGGAAGATCTGTGACGGTGAGTTGTCCCCGTGCCTTTGTGTATGTTATGCTGTCATACCTCTCCTATTTCCTTGCTCCTTCACCTCCTCCAATGGCCACCAAGTTCGAACTCGACAACAAGTCCGATACTAACGCGCCTCCATCGTATGATGCAATTTCTACATCTACATCATCACAGGGACTTTCTAAGCTCATCCAATCCAAGTGGTCGTGGCCAAGAAGCAACCAGAAACGTGCTGGCACTGATGTACAGGCTCACAACGCTGATCTATCTTGCACCACTGTCCTATCTTGCATTCGTGATCTTGTCACCACTTCAGATTTTACCCCTTCCTCTATTGCCACTATTGTCAACTCCTGGGCCGCCGCTCTCTCGCCTGCAGAATTCTCTGACCTCCTGCAGTCACTCAATATCGACGGTCACACAGCCATATACTGGGCAATTGTCAATTGCAAGCGAGAAGCCATTTCAGCGTTTGTTAATGTCATTTCAAGGTCGCCAATGTCGGATGTTTGCCTTTCCGACTTGCGCCTCGCGTGCATGGTGACTAGCAACCACGCAGTTTTTACGCAGCTGAATTTGCGACAAACTATTGGCCGTAAATGCAAGCCCGCCAGAGAGAGAGCACTCATCGATGTGTTGTGCACTACAGCCGATGACAAGTCTTTGATACGCTCTTTGGGTTGTCCGCCAGATGAGATTGAGGTGCATGAAGCCGATAAACCGGACGCTATGCACCGGTTCGTTACATTGTTCCGGTTCAAGATGTGCCGGAAGCGCCTGCGCATCATACAGAATGTGGGCGCAGAATTTGTTGCAGGGGGTGTGTAGTTATGTCCTCAAATTTTCCCTCGCACTCATAATGATGATCCCAATCCCTGCATGACGTATATGGTGGTTGCGCATTTATATGGGGCATGAGGGGAAGTGGCTCATTGAGTTGGGTCTTTCTCAGCATAGCCCCCCAGCATGCCCAGAAGCTGTATTTCTCATTAAGTCAGTTGACTTACGGAGACCCGAAACAATACGAATTGCGCGTTCGTTACCAGATGATAACTTTGAAATGCTTGTACCTAAGGGGTAGGTGTAAATTTCTCAATCGAAGGCAAGACCTACTAATGGTTTTTCAATTCCTATCAAACCTTTCCCTTCGGCTTACCTTGTTCCAAAGGCACTCGATCACCGGCTCCACCTACTGGGCTTTCCCTTCTTACTTGGGCAATTGGCTGATGGACGAGTGAGTTCTCCCTTAAGCTGTGGATACGTTCGGAGCGCTGATGTGAGGTATCGTGACTCTTCTCCTTCACGACTCAAACGACATTTGTAGCAACACTGCATACTTAGACCGCGATGGTACTCTGCATGTAAAGCTAGAGATGGCATTGAAATAGCATCGGAAGACAGTGTACTTAGGATAGGAGAAGAACGAGAACGGGGACTTTCAAGCTGTTGGTTAAAACTTCTGGTCAGACATTACATAGCTCACTGTACAGCGCTGAGGCCGGGCACATACATGCGAGCGGCAACGATGATCCTCTTCCTGAAATCCGCCGATATTCTGAACTAAAATGGTGCGATCATGCCTGAGACTGTATGACATTCCAGCGTGCTCCACTACAATCTCGCAGGCAGCACTATCCCGCAACACTCTCCAAATCCTACTCCTCTTTGGGGCGTCCCACACCATCCCCTGAAGATTACCTCATCCATATCCTGTAAGAACATTCGGCGAGGGAAGTGCTTGCGCTGCTCAATGAGGGAACAGAGGGACGTTTGGTCCTAAAAAGAATAAGCGAATGGTGAAAGATGCGTTGGAATTGGTCAACGACGAGAGCAAAAGAAAGTCACACCTCTCCGGATAACGTTCCCGTCCCTATCAAGTCCCCAGTGCGCATGCGGCATCCTGAGAGGGTGTGGAAGGCCAACTGCAGGATTCACATCAGTTCAGCGTTATGTCCCAAACCAAAGGGAAAAATGCGTACCATCTGCCGAAATGTCCAATAGGAATTCCTCAAGCTCGACCTTGCTGCCCCCGTCTCCCTTTGGTCCATCATACTTCCATCTGCAATCACTTCCATGCTTACTGAGATATCATATGTCATATCTCCTTTATCCGCAAGGTACGATGGGACCTTCCGTATGTCATGCGGGACTTTGAACGGTTCAAGCGCATCGAGAGTGACGACCCACGGACTGATTGTGCTCGCAAAATTCTTTGCGTTGAATGCACCAAAGGGGAGAGTTTCCGGGCCTTGAATATCCCGTGCTATTGACGCATACAATCCATAAACGCCCAGTCCATCAGAAAATGGCACAGAAACCAAAGGCGAGATACACGAAATAGGAGTTGCAGTGCGCAAATCGAAAATCGAAAATCGAAAATAAAACGCACCGCTCCAATCATTCAACAACACGACTCCAAATATATGTTCCTCCGCTTTCTCCACGGGCACACGTTCGAAGTGCTCCGTCGGAACACCAACGAAAAACGCGAGCTCCAGCTCGACATCGAGTTCATTTGTGGGTGCAAGCACGGAACCTATTGTTCGAGTGTTCACCAAGGGACCACCAGGGCCTCAAGGGACATAGACGAACCTTCAGAGGACCTACGGGGAAGGTCTGATGATAGGTTGTTCTGGGGAGGGAGGTGGCCCACGGGCCGTACTACTGGTGTACCAGAGGGAAGGATGGTAGATGCGCGTCCAGGAGCCGCACGAGGGGGATCGAACCTGTGAGACGGAGACGCAGAATAAGTCAGGCTTAATTTCAGATCAGTGGTAAAGACCGATGTCGACGCACATATCAACATTCACATCCCCATGCCCATGTCCTGAATGCGTGTTCTTGGCATGCTATATCGGAATCACATCAGCCGATATATTTCCTAAGTATGATAAGCTTATACGAATAAGTCGAGACTTACCGTTGTGGAACTCGTGAAGTCGGTGAAATCGCCAATATCAAACGGGAGGTGCATCGTTGCTTCTGTTTGCTTCACAATGCAACGCTCTAGAAGGGAAGGGTTCGAGTGTAGGGGAGAAGTGGAGGATGCGGATAAGAGGGACTGGATGTACTCGCGGACACTGGAGGTAATGGGGCGCCCGAGGGCGGCGAATGCATTCAGGGTTGTCTGCGTGCATTGGGTAGAATGACTACCGGAGGACAAAGCAATAAAAGACCCATTTAATTACATGCTTGAGAACATCACAGGATATTCCGTGATTCACGAATATCCCTTCGAACGCAAGGACTTTGAGGTCAAGGATATGTTCCCCAATTGCTACGCCGGGACGTGGGATGGGCTGCAAGATGGGTCAGCTTTGATTTCAAGTATTGGAAATGAAATGTCCAGACATCTGATTGAGTTGAAAATATACCAAAGGGGATGTTTGCTAGCGAAAAAGGTGAATCTGCAGGGATGGGAACAACGCTTTGAGAGGACATGTTATGGATGGGAGAGCTGTCCGAAGGTGCTCTTAGGATTATATCTTCTCCATTAGACCTGTATTAGTACAAGCGTCGAATCTGCTGCGATAAGAAGTAGATCAGGTGAGCGAGATATTTACATGCCTCGGTCACAACGCGGTCACGTGAAAGTCATGTGGTGTCGTGTACTCAGGCGCCAGCCTAAGTACCGGTAAGTGTAACGTAGCATTCCTCTCATGCATCATGTCTCAGATTCGCCAGTGCTGGATGATCCCTGTTGAATTAAGACACCAAACCGGTGCTAATGTTGAAAGCACAGAGTCGGTCAGCATATTGAAACAATTGATCTAGCGGAGACGCTCCAGAAGATTGATACTGACAATCTGGGACTCATCGAAGGTCAACATTAAGCTGGAGAAGGTGCTCAAGGTAATCAAGGTAAAGACTGAGGCCCAAGAAGAGCTTGAGGAGACGTGGAAGCTCATCTCGGAATTCTCCTTACATGACCCGGAGCATGACCGCCTTAAATTAGGCGCAACTGCTTTCAGATGATGGCTTTCTAGGTTCACGACTGCCTAAAAGGCTCCCGTAGTCTTTCGCGAGCGTTGCCGTATGTGAAATCCTTCTTACGTCGCAGCAGCAGCAGCAGCCAGGCCTACATATGGGAAACCTTTTGAATTCGAAAATATACAAAAAAAAACAGAAAGCGCTCACCATTCATTGGGATCGACCTCCTTCAGCTGCCAATAGAACACCCTCCACACTACTTCATTCAATCTTCGGCACATTCAACGATGACTACGAAAATTATGAGCCAACCAAGGAAGATAACCTGCTGGTCATCGAGTCATCAGTAAGTTACTAAATAGCCATGACAGGCTTCTTCCAGGCTGAAACCGAACGAGCCTCCAAATCCCAGGAAATCCTGGAGAAGCGACGCATCAACCTAATTACCTCGACGATTTACTATACCAACTACACAACTGACACGTGGTACGTGTCGTTGAGGTCGATTGTAAGATTCCATATACAGGCGCGGCGCTTGAATTGACGTAGAAGCACCAACGTTCTACGTAGAGCAACATACATCTGCATAAAAGGACGATCCCTCACCCCTATCATACAAAGAATCTTACTCGCGTTGTATGAGAGCTATCAACCCAAGACCTCCTAAAAGCGCGTATTTGAGTTGCGGGAAATCGTTCTAGGTAGCATAATCAGCATGGTCTTTTGACTAAGGAGATATCGGCAAGAAATGCATAGCTAGGCGCGCACGTGTACTCTAGGATAATAGAGAGACTCACCATAGCGATCGTCACGTAGCCGATATATGGCAGAAACCTGGGGTGAATTGTGAATCAAATGTTGTGATTGGAAGATTGAGCAGGGAGAAGATGCAGCCAAGAATCATAAATTCAAGTTCAAGATACGAATATAAATCATAATGTAGCAGGAGAGAGACATGGGTGAGCCGACATGGGACCAGTCAGAGATAGTGAAAAAGTAAGGAACGAAGAAAAATAACGCGAAAGAAA
>LVVM01006248.1:0-13946 GCA_001882365.1 Rhizopogon vesiculosus | reverse complement strand
ACGACTTCCTAGAGCGGGCGAATGACGATATGGCCATCATCTTGACTTTGTATGTCGTCCCTACGTCCATCAATGCATGTCTGACAAGCGAATCAGGCTGGTTTATTCTCAGCCGTCAACTCTACCTTCATCATCGGAATGCAGCCTAACCCAGGAGTTACTACGAATACTCTCATGGTCCAGATGATACAGATCCTCGCTAATGGCACAGACGCTGGAATTGACATTAGCAATCTTTCTTCATCTACAAACTATCCTTCTTCAACTGTCTGGATGCAGACACTTGCTTATGCTAGCCTCTCATTCAGCGTCTTAGCCGCGTTTAGAGCTGTGATGGGGAAGCAATGGCTGAACTCTTACAAGGCAGCGCGGGGGCAAGGGTCTCTGGAGGAACGTGACCTGCAGAGGCAGAGGAAACTAGACGGGCTAGAGTATTGACGTCTCCAAAAATTCTTGGGGGCGTTCTTCGTACTTCTCCAGATTCGCTTGTCCTCTTTGGCTTGGCGCTCAGTGCTAACATGTTCACCCAGCAACGCACAATCTCTAGCGTCGTCATCTGTAGTACAGCTTTGGGCATCCTATCCTACCTTTCCACCATCCTCATATCAGTGTCGTATCCAGACAGTCCTTTTCAGACAGCCAGATCAACCCTAGTTGGAACTATCTGCAAAACATTCCTTCGAGTCAGGTCGAATCTTACTCCTGACGTGATGTTTGGAAGATCATCCGCCATACGCTGGATACTAGAGACATCTACGAACTCTGAAGTCGTCAAGACTGCTGCTGTGATGATACCTCGCTTGCAATGACCACATAAACTTGATGCGTCCACAGTATACGCACTACGTGCCGTGTGTTAACAAGCCAGAGCTATCTGTGACCTACGGTAAGGTCATAGTCCACTTGGTCATGGTCATGCAATCGGTGAAAGTCAATCCACCACCGATGATTACCTATCATTCCATGGGAGACGGGAATCGTTTCATTCGCGATGCATTTATAGATGGCCGTTTGGCCTGCGATCGACTCAAGGCTGCGGACAACGAAGACACTCGACAGAAGCATAAGGCTGACGCACGCACTGCTTTGAGGACGATGCTTGTTCACGGACTGCGCTATCGTCTTTTGTTTCCGGACAACGAGAAAGTGATTTGGGATGGTGATCTGCGGTGGCATCAAGATAACGAGCTCACTCCATCCAGTGTAGACTCTGACTGACTCATCGACTACCTTTTGAATGTAGATCACTCAGAGGATTACGAAACGGAAGGTGATGCTCTACTTGCACTTAGCGCCATGCATGGCTTAGGAAGCTCCGCTAAGCGAAGTTCCTATGTTAATACGCTCATCCGTTGTATGGACCCCACGAGACCCCACCGAGTTCGACATGCTGCGTTTAGAGCTGTTTCTGACGCTAGAGATGAACTTGCTTCTATCACAAATGGCTCAACACCACAGAATGTTGACGCAACACTCCTGGATGAGCTGTCTCGCGCTAAAGATCAATCCGGCCGTATTTCTTATCGCTCATAGGGGCTAAAGGCTCTGGGCACAAGATCTCGTGTTCGCGATAAATATAACCCATTAGCTAAGACCTTCCCACGGATGGGTCATGTGCATGAGTTCCGGACGGCAAGATTGCTCACGCTAGGGCCAGCATATCGTGCACGGACCACTTACTCACATTGCTTAAAAGGGAGCTTCCTGCGTAAAACTAGAAGTACAAGCGGTCGGGGTAGCGGAATCCCCCTGATGAGAGCTTTTGTTGGCTCGAAACCGCTACCTGACCGTTTTACTAGCCTCTCAATGCTCTACCTACCAGCGCTTTACCTTCGGGGACGGCGGTCTGCAGCGTTGAGTGCAGGAGGTGGTCAGCCTAGTACACTAATCCAAAGTCACAGTTCTATGCCCTCGCTTCGCTTCGGGCTAGAACGACCACTTATGTGCGAATGGACGAGATTCTACTTGCTTGATACACCATCTTTGCCACGAGCACTAGATATTCACCACTAGGCGTTCGTCTTTTTTGATGGTTAAATCGATAACTCTTCAACGCAGGCATATAAAAATGTGATTCGCTAATGAATCGATAGCTTGGTGTTGAATACAAACGCCCGTTATTTTTATCTTGAAAATCAAAGTGTTGAGTCCAGCGGAAAGTGACCGCCTCGTAAAAGTACTGTCGCAGGTGTTCGTCTTTTTTCGTGACACGAGAATTACACGAGAACATCTTCATCTTTTTACGAAAAAATACATGGCAGTGTGTGCTATACTGAGGGAAATCCGAATACAGCATATGGAAGGGCTTCGTGTAGAATTGCATGTCCTAGAGTCGAAAGACGAACACGAGACAGACAAACTCGTGGGACTATCTAGTAGCACCTCGAAGAACATCGAGGATCTGTTCCATGAGTATTTGATATAAATCTGTCAGACTCATCTAGCGTGCGTATATTCTGATTGTGGGTTGACTCAATCCCATGTTCTCAGTAAGGCTCTTTGAAGTTGCTCGCTTAATCAATAGCTACATGCCATGGCTTATAAGTATGATAATATAACTGATTTACGGTATTCAAGTACGTGCCACAGAATGACGCCACAAACTCCTTGTCATCTTGTACGGTGTTTTAGTGTTCAGCCGACAGCCTGTAAGTTGTCATAAACAAGCTCTGCACATGAGAGTAATACAGCGTTGACGAGATCCTCTGCCTGGTCATGAGTTCCTTGTTTCTCCTTCAACTTTTGTAAAACTCCATTGACATCTTTGGCGAGTTCTTTTAACGCAACGACATCCTTTGCGTCAGGCAAATTCTGCCTCGTCGCGATAACGAGAGCTGGAAGCGCGCCAATGATGTGAGCGTCGTCAACAAGGGTCGAGCGCAACCTTCGGTTCGGCAATTCCCGCACTGCCCAATCGTACCATGTATTTTTCTTCGTAAAAAGATGAAGATGTTCTCGTGCAATTCTCGTGTCACGAAAAAAGACGAACACCTGGGACAATGCACCTTTACGAGGCGGTCACTCTCCGCTGGACTCAACACTTTTGATTTTCAAGAAAAAAAAGTAGCAGGCGTCGAAGAGTTATTGACAATTTGATGTAACCATAAAAAAGACAAACGCTAGTGGACATCTAGTACTCATGGAAGAACGGGGCAAAGACGGTGTATCAAGTAAGTAGAATCTCATTCATTCGCACGCAAGCAAAATACTAGTACTTACGTGCCGTATAATGCATTTCCTTCATGACCCGTCAGCCCATTGTCAGCGCAGCTCATCATACAAGCCCTGCACATTGAGCAATGCAGCATCGACGAGATCGTCTACCTGGCCACGGGTCGCTTGTCTCTCCTTTAACTTTTGTAAAACCCAATATACATCTTTGGTTAGTTCGGCTAATGCAGCGACATTATCCGTGTCGGACAAATTCTGCCTCGTTGCTGTAACGAGAGCTGGGAGTGCATCGATGATGTGAGCGTCCTCAATGACCATGTGGCCCAATTCATTCCATGCGCTCTTGATTAACGTCCACCCCTTCTGTCGGGTGGTAGGGTTGGGGGAAATCTTATTTCCCGAGGGATCGATGCGCAGGAAAATTACAGCAAGGTAAAATCTGTCGAGGGGAAAGGTGGATACAAGAACTTTGTCGACTAAAGAAATGCACCATTCGATATGGCCATCGCGGGCGAGGCGTTTGCACCACTCGTCATTTTTTGCTAGGGTGAAGACGAGGCGCAAATAACAACGATTTTCTAGAGATTCGAAAGGTGTCTCGGATCTACTGTCCTGTATTGTCACGTTGTGATTTGGACGTATCGCAGGTAAAAGAGCGTGAGAAAGCTCATCCAGGAGTGTTGCGTCAACACCCTGTAATGTTGAGTCATTTGTGATTGAAGCTAGTTCTTCTCCAGCGTTAGCAACTGCTCTAAATGCAGCATGTCGAACTCGGAAGGGCTTGGCGGGGGCCATACAACGGATAAGCGTATTGACATAGGAACGTCGCTTGGCTGAGCTTCCTAGACCGTGCATGGCGCTGAGTACGAGCAGAGCATCACCTTCTGTTTCGTAGTCACTTGAGTGGTCTACCCTATCCACCAGGTAGTCGATGAGCCAGTCAAAGACTTCATTGGATGGGGAGAGCCCATTACTATGACGCCACCGCAGATCACCATCCCAAATCACTTTCTCGTTGTCCGGAAATGACAGACGATAGCGCAGTCCGTGGACAAGCATTGTTCTCAGAGCAGTGCGCGCGTCAGCCTTATGCTTCTGTCGAACATCTTCGTTGTCCGCAGCCTTGAAACAATCGCAGGCCGAACGGGCATCCATAAATGCATCGTGAATAAAACGATTTCTGTCTCCCATGGAATGATAGGTAACCATGGGTGGTGGACTGACTTTCACCGACTGCATGAACAAATGGGCTGTGGCCTTACCGTAGGTCACAGATAGCTCTGGCTTGTTAGCACATGCCGCGTAGTTGTCAAGTAAGCGTGCGTATACTGTCGACGCATCAAGATTCTGTGGCCATTTTAAGCGAGGTATCATCGCAGCAGCAGCCCCGACGACTTCAGAGTTCGTGGATGTCTCTAGTATCCAGCGTATTGCGGATGACCTTCCAACCATCATGTCAGGATTGAGAGTTGACCTGGCTTTCATACCTTGCCCCAGCCTTGTGGTCACCCGCTCACCAACTAGTTCCCGTCGAATTCAATAAATCCTTGAGGCAGGCGGTCTGATAAAACGTTTCTTGAGTTCGCAGCCTCTGCAAGACACTCGTTAAGAGATAAGGTTTAGTCGAGACCGAAAAAAATGCGTCAGAGACTCGGAATTAATTACACAGGTGGACAGAAGAATGCCTACTAGTACCAACGGCACCACCCACTAGGCTAGTCACTACTACCTATGCCCCATTGTGGATGTTCTTCTTGTAGGGGAATTGGTGCGCATGGTTGATGCTTATCACTGTCCTCGAGGTATCACTGTGGATTGACAATTTCCAGCGTCACGCTGTGGGTGCTTCATGAGTCATGTATACAAGTTAGCGGAGGTTAGCTGCCATCGGAGTCGGACCAAGTTTCGGACGTCGCCATCTAGGTGCTTTACAATCCGTGTTCAAATGTTCACATTTGGCAACGAGGTAGGAGCACGACTAGGACCAACTTGCAAGTTGAATATATTACATAAACATCATTCAATGGAATATGGGAGTGCGCAATGTTACATATATAAAAAAGGAAAGGACTTCAAGTTCTACCACACCAATATGGCTGCCCTGTCGGGCCTGTCATATATCTGCTGATACTAAGCTCCTAGCGACGAGTAAGTGCCAGAGTGAATTAATTGAACATTTTACTTATTGATTAAGCGAGCAAAGAACCTTGCTGAGAAGTTGTGAATATCAACCGACCATCGGAATATACGCACGCTAGATGAGTCTGACCGATTCATATCAAAGGTCAAATACTCATATGTGGAGCAGATCCTCGATGTTCTTCGAGGGTCTACTTGCTGAAGAACAGGGCAAAGACGTTGTATCAAACAAGTAGAATCTCGTCCATTCGCACGTAAGTAAAATACTAGTAGGTAAGACTAGCGCAAACTAGTAGCGAGCCTATGCGGCAAGGAAGCATAGTGCTAAGTCACGGTATGTGTCGTAGAGTGCATTTCCTTCATGATTTAACAGTTCTATTATCTCCTTGCGAGGTGTTTCTGTGCTCAGCATACGATGACAGCTCGTTATACAAGCCCTGCACTGTGAGTAATGCGGCATCCAGTGGAGCATCTGCCTGGCTAAGCCGTTCTTGTGTCCGCTTCAAGTTTTGCAAAACATTATGCACATATCTCTGGAGTGTTTCTAACTCAGCGCTCGCAACACGATTGTTTGAGTTACGCAAATTCTGCCTCGTCGTTGTCACGAGAGCTTGGAGGGCCTCAATGATGTTCATGTCCGTCGGTTCTAAGTTCGAGTACGAAGGCAAGGGCAAGTAAAATCGATTCCAGGCGCGCTGGATTAACGTCCAGCACTGCTGCTGGGCGGGGTTGAGATAATTATTCTTCCTCGAAGGGTTGATGCGTAAGATGATTCCAGCAAGGTAAACCTTGTCGATGAAAAGTGAAGATGCAAGAACTTTGTCGTGTAGAGAAATGCACCAGTCTACATGGCCGTCGCGGGTCAGACGTTTGCACCACTCGTCGTTCTCTGCCAGGGCGAAGATGAAACGCAAGTAGCAACAGTCTCGTAACTTGACTAAAGAGCTGTCCTGCATTGGCTGGCTGTGATTCGGATGTATGACACCCAAAAGAGCACGAGAAAGTTCATCTAGGAGTGTTTTATCAACACCCTGCGAGTCGGACGATGTTGAGCCACTCGTGATAGAAGCTAATTCGTCTCTAGCGTCAGAAACAGCTCTAAGCGCAGCATAGCGAACTCGGGAGGGCCTGGTGGGGGCCATACAACGAGTAAGTGCTTTCACATACGAAGATCGTTTGGCAGAGCTTCCTAGTCCGTGCATGGCACTCAGTGCAAGGAGAGCATCGCCTTCTGTTTCGGCATCTGTCTCGTCGTTTACTTTCTCCACCAGATAGTCAATGAGCCAGTCAAATTCTTCATAGGATGGGGTGTTCCCGTTACTGTGACGCCAACGAAAATCACCATTCCAAATCAGGTGCTCGTTGTCTGGAGGTAAAAGATAATCGTGAAGCCCGTGAACAAGCATCGTTCTCAAAGCGGTGCGTGCGTCGGCCTCATGCTTCAGTTGAGCATTTCGGTCCTCCG
This sequence comes from Rhizopogon vesiculosus, assembly GCA_001882365.1. NCBI lineage: Eukaryota > Fungi > Basidiomycota > Agaricomycetes > Boletales > Rhizopogonaceae > Rhizopogon > Rhizopogon vesiculosus. The sequence goes on along the minus strand of LVVM01006248.1, from coordinate 7,171 downwards.
CATTGTTGCGCTGCTCGCAGGCGAGTTGGGCATCCATGGTCGCATCGCGAATAAACTGACTTCTGTCTCCCCAAGCACGCCAAGCGACATTAGATTCCATGAAATATGGGAAATTTAACTTCGTGGATTGGATGCGAAGATGGGCCATAGCTTTGCGATAGGTCACGAATAGCTCTGGCCTGTCGACACACGTCTTTAAGGTATCAAATAAGCGAGCGTATATTGGCGAAGCATCGAGCTTCGGCGGCCATTGCACGCGAGGTACCATTACAGCAGCAACCTCGACAACTTCCGGGTCTGTGGATCTCTCTAGTATCCAGCGAATGGCGGATGATTTACCGAATTCGTCAGGAGTGGAAGTCGACCCAACTGGAGGGAAATGCCTCTGATGGAAGTATGATGTCGTATTTAGACGGAGATATGTCGAGAATTGAACGATTTTTCGGAGGATGATTCTAATTAGGGTTGATTCTGCTGTCTGGAAAGGACTTTCTGGCTGCAATACTGATATGAGGATCGTGGCCACGTAGAAGAGAACGCCCAAAGCTGTAGTGCATATGATGACGCTGGATATCGTGGGTTGCCGAGCGAACATGTTGGCACTGAGTGACAAGGCGAAGAGGAGTAGCGAAATTTGGAGAAGTATGAGGAATACCCCCAAGATGGTCTGAAGATGCCAAAGCTCTAATCCATCTAGTTTTCTCTGCCTCAGCAGGCCACGTTCCTCCAAAGATCCTCGCCCCCGCGCTGCCTTGTAAGAGTTCAGCCATTGCTTCCCCATAACAGCGCCAAACGCGGCTAAGACGCTGAATGATAGACTAGCATATGCAAGTGTCTGCATCCAGACAGTTGCAGAAGAATAATCCGTGGATGACGAAAGATTGCTGATGTCAACTCCAGCATTTGGGCCGTTAGCGGTGATATTGATCAGCGTCACTATGAGAGCATTCGTAGTGTTTGATGGGTTAGGCTGCGTTCCAATGATGAAGGTAGAATTAACGGCCGAGAATAGGCCAGCCTGTTTCGCCTGTTATACATGCATCGACGCTTGACATAGATACAAACATACGAAAGTCAAGATGATGGCCATATCATCATTCGCCCGCCCTAGGAAGCCATCGTCATGTTCATTCGAAACTCTTTTGTACGTCGCCCAGAACCTTGATTCGACATCTTTACCACGTTCTTCTGCGATCGTAGACCCTCGTAGGACGTCAAGGATCTGTTCCAAAGTGCCTAATCTTTGAGATGACACAGTCAGACGTCTAATGTATCGCGCTGATCGGCAGATATTCACATTTTCGTATCAATGACTCTTGCGGCCACCGGTTCCTCAGGCTTGCTCGCCGCACGCAACTGGGCACTATGGCTATATGTCTATATGTGAATGCATACTCGATTCAACCTAGCACTTACTCGTCAGTCGGGTCGACAGGTGTAGGAAATACCCTTTGCGTGTTTTGGGCTAACGTTGCTGTAGCCATGGAAAAAAGGGTAGGGTGATAGCGGCGAATTCCAACAAAGGCTAGGAATATATTACTAGTGTTTGCTTTGCCGGTGGCAAAGTCTGCAGCATTGCAGAAGCATGTTTTTACCATGCGCCAGCATTGTGGTGGCGGCGGTCCGGTCCCGCTGAAACGAGCTTTGAGGCAGGTCATATGAGGATGTGTCACTGCTTCCAAATATTCAGCCGAGACTGCTTCACCCGACATTGTTGATGTTCCCCTCATGCAGGGTGATTTGGTGCGTATTATAGTAATGTTTACCACCGACTTCGAAATATCACCGAGCATCGATTTTCATCGCCGCGGAGGTAGTCTTCTATTGAAAAAAACCCGACATCCATTCTTTATTATGCCACCCTGCAGCGTAAGTTTGCAGGAACGAACTTGAAGATCGGTCACGTACACAAGTTACCGGAGGTCAACTACTAGTAGAACGACCAGGTCGGCGTGATATCCAAACATCCTCCGTATGTAGGAGCTCATCAAGCTGCGAGTAGTCACAACGAAATCCAAGTAATGAATCACAGAGCGGGGAAAACATGACCAACGTCAGGTGGAGGGGCATGAGGCGGTTGTCAGCACTAGTGCGTGTTTACTAACCTACTAGTGAACTGCTGTTTATGTATGCTTACGTAATGAGTCTCCCGCAAGCAGACCAAATAGAAGGAAGATGAGTGAGAATAGAACCAACCGAATTTTGCTTGTAAGTTAGACCTGCATTCGATGCATTGGCAGAGTTAGAAACGAGCACACAACTTAAGTAAAGATGTCATGATCATATTGCGGCACCGTCATTCTCACGTACGCTCTAAGTTGTCATCGTACTCATGCCAGACTTCTTTTACGTCCCCCAGAACTTCGATTCGATGTCTTTGCCTCTTCTGCGACAGTCGTTCCGCTGAGCCTCGCTCGGTTGAGCTTAGGTTGCCAGTCTAAGCAGTCTTATCTGTTGAGTTTCCGCAAGTCTCAGGCGCGTGCTTCCGAAGTAAGACCAACTCAGGTTTACAGGGAACCTGTTGACAAACGCGTAAAGTCATACAGAAACAGTAAATACGCTAAGGTAAACCGACGAAATAAGGTTCAGCCACAACTGTACAGTACGTCGAGCTCGTCATGTGACCACGAACTCCAGCATTATCTCTTTTACATACATTGATCTTACAACCGAAGCATACATTCCCCTCATTCCCTTTATGACCTCGCAAACGCACTATCACCTTGTGAAGTGTTCGGGTACTCATTCATACGACGCAAGCTCTTCGTGTAAGCCTTTCACAATGGGTAATGCAGTATCGACCAGACCATCTGCCTTGCCAGGAGTTGCTTGTCTCTTCATCATTTCCTCCAGAACACTATGCACATCTTTGGCGAGTTCTACCACCTCGGCTCTTGCAGCCACATTATTTGGACTAGATCCTGGCAAATTCTTCCTCGTCGCTGTAACGAGATCTGGAAATGCCCTCATGTCCTGGCGGAGCAAGTAGTACCATTCCCTCCATGTGCTCTTGATCAACGTCCACCACTCCTTTCGAGCAGTGTCAGGAGAAATAGTTTTGTCCCAGAGATTTATATGCAGGAAGATTCCAGTAAGGTAAAATTTGTCGATGCCAAGTGAGTATTCCGATGGAAGAATAATGTCGCGTTTAGACTTGCACCACTCGACATGTCTGTGATCGGTCAGGCGTGTACACCACTCGCCGTTCTGTGCCAGGACAAAGATGAGGCGTAAGTAGGAATATTCTTGTAAATTGGCGACATGGAAGGGTGTCTGGTTACGATTTTGGAGCATGACAGTCAAAAGAGCGAGAGAAAGCCCATCCAGGAGTGTAGCGTCAGCATCCGAGTCGCTTGTGATGGAAACTAGTTCATCTCTAGCATCAGAAACAGCTCTAAGCGCAGCAAGTCGAATTCGAGAAGGCTTGGTGGAGGCCATACAACGGATGAGCGCATTGACGTAGACAGGTCGCCTGGAAGGACTTCCTAGTCCATGCATGGCGCTCAGTGCGAGCAGAGCAGCGACTTGTGTTTCGGCGTCTTCTTCGTCTTCTACATTCTCGTTCTCCACCAGATAGTCAATGAGCCAGTCGAAATCTTTACAGGATGGGGCTTTCTTGTCACTGTAATGCCAACGTAGATCACATTTCCAAATCAGGCCCTCCTCGTCCGGACGGGAAAGACGAGAACGAATTCCGTGAACAGGCATTGTTCTCAGAGCGATGCGTGCGTCGGCCTTATGGTTCTGTTGACTATTTTCATCCCCCGTGTTCTTAAACTGTTCGTAGGCGAGACGCGCATCCCGGAATGCATCACGAATGAAACGACTCTTATCTCCCCAAGAATCCAAAATAATCAATTCTTTCCATGCATTGCCAACTTTCACCGACTGGATGTGAAGATGGGCCAGGGCCTTGGCAGAGGCCACAAATAGTTCTGGGTCAACACATGTCGCCAAGGTATTGAGTAAGCATTTATAGACTTCCAAAGCAACAACCTCCGAGTCCGGCGGCCATTGCATGCGAGGTATCATCGCAGCAGCAGTCTTGACAACTTCTGGGTTCGTGAATGTCACTAACATCCAGCGTATGGTGTATCTTCCGACTGTTATATCAGAAGTGAGAGTCGACCTGACTAGATGTAATTTTTTGCAGATAGCTCCAACTAGGGCTGATCCTGCTGTCTGGAAAGGACTGTCTGGATCGGATGCTGACATGATGATGGTACCCACGTAGAAGAGGATGCCGAAAGCCGTAGCACAAACGATGACGCTGAATATAGTACGTTGCTCGGCCCACATACTGGCACTGAGTGACAATCCGAAGAGGAGGAGAGAAATCTGGAGAAGTACAAGGAATGCCCCCAAGACGGTTTGGAGATGCCAATGCTCCAGCCCATTTAGTTTCCTCTGCCTCTTCAGGCCACGCTCCTCCAAGGACCCTTCTCCCCGAGCTGCTTTGTAAGAGTTAAGCCACTGTTTTCCCATGACAGCTCCGAACGCTGCCAAGACACTACAAAGAAGGCTAGCATAGGCCAGTGTCTGTGTCCAGACAGTCGAAGGAGGGTATGTCGTGGATGAGGAAAGATTGCTAATGTTTACAGCATCTGCGCCGTCAACCATGATCCTGATCAGCTGCACCATGAGGTCATTGGTGGTGTCTCCTGGGTTAGGTTGCATTCCAATGATGAAGGTAGAGTTAACGGCTGAGAATAGACCGGCCTGATTTGCCTATTAGACTTGTATTGACAGACATTGAAAGGAGCTCACGAAAGTCAAGATAATACTCATATCATCATTCGCCCGCTCTAGGAAGTCATCATCATATTCATTCGACACTCTCTTGTATGTCGCCCAGAACTTTGATTTGACGTCTTTGCCCTGTTCTTCCGCGATAGTAGATCCTCGCAGAACTTCGAGGATCTGTTCCAGGGTGTCTGACCTTTGAAATGATATAGTGAGATGTCTAATGCGTCGCATTGATAAGCTGATATTCACATCTTCTTACTATCAAATGTGCCGCTTTCGTCCTTACTTTTTGTAGACATGGATAGAGGTGGGAGAAGGGGGGGCGATGGCGGCTATTCGCGAACGATGATAGAGACGCTGGGAATGCGGCGCAGACGTTTTACTTTATCCAACGGACGCGTGGATTATGAAAGTCTTCAGCATGTTCTTACCCTGCCACAGCATTGCGGCCGCTCGCCCTTGTGCGGGGGTTCCTCCCCTATCAGACAAGTGGTTGCTTCGGTCCATGGCTCCATGACACTCTTCGAGAGATAAAGCTTAGGCTTCGAGACAGAAAAAAAATAGAGAGGGGTCGACTGTCTTCTTAGGAAGACCAACAAAAATGCGACAAAATAATGGTGATTTCACCAAGATCCATACCTGACTCTCGCACGCAGGGTGCAAGAGGTGTTCCCAGTAATGATGATGGATCGTGTACACAAAAGCGGAGGTCAGCTGCAACCAGCCAGCGTTGTACTTGGGAAATTACCTGTATACGAGCTCGTCAGTCCCGGAATATTTGCAATGTGATACCTGTGACGACTAATAAAAGCAAGGGAAAAACATGACCAATGTCACGGTCATGCAGAGGGGCGCGAGTGCTATTCGCGAATGATGCGCATCACGAAACTACAAACTGTACATCAGAAAGAGAGTCAGTCAGGTTGTATGCCGCTTGCGCGCTTACGTAGACGCCCGCGGGCTGCTGTCGCGGTTCCGAGGAAACTTTCAAGGCTCGCGAAGGACTATAGGGGACCGTTGAAGATCGTTGATGGTCTATCCGGTCATTTAGGTTGTGGGGAGTTGATCGCTAAATAAGTGACTTTAGCGATGAGCCATCACAAATGCATACACTTAGATTGCACCTGATTATCCATCTCCCAATACATAATGGGCAGTCCGACGACCTTGAGAAGGAAAACCTTCCAAGACGATTGTTCTTTCGTTTTCTAGGATTGCATTATGTACTGATGTCTAGTGTCTGGCATGAACTAGAAGCAGATTCCTAGATTCCACTTCACACATCCACTACGTATTGCCATTATGTCTCCGCACTAAGCACTTGTATATATCTTGCAAAGAGGAAGCATAGTGCTAAGTAGAATATATTTCCTTCAAGTCCATCGTCACCTTTCGAGCTGTGTCCATGTTCACTGGCAGAATACGATGACAGCTCGTCGTACAACTCCTGCACAGCGAGCAATGCGGCATCGAGCTGGGTGTTTGCCTGGCTAAGCAGTTCTCGTACCCACTTCACATTTCGCAAAACATATCTGGCGAGTTTCGCGAAATCAGCGCTCGCAACACAATTATTCTTGTTAGGTGAATTCTGCCTCGTCATTGTCACGAGAGTTTGGAGGCCCACAATGATGTCCATGTTCCCCTGTGTTAATTTCGAGTCCGTAGGCATGCCCAAGAAAAATCAATTCCATGCGTTCTGGATTAAGGTCCACCGCTGTTCTTGGGCGGGGTTAAGAGAAGTATCCTTGCTCAGGGGACCAATGCGTAGGAGGATTCCAGCAAGGTAAACCTTGTAGATGAAAGATGAGGATGCAAGGACTCTGTTGTATAGAGAAACGCACTGTTCTACATGGTCGTCGCGAGTCAGTCGTTTACACCACTCGTCGTTCTTTGCCAGGATGAAGATGAGATGCGAGTAGCGGGGGTCTCGGAATTGTTAATGGAATGATTTTTCGGAGGATAGTTATAATTAAGGTTGATTCTGCTGTCTGGCTGCAACACTGATATGATGATGGTGGTCACATAGAAGAGGACACCCTGTAGTGCACATGATATCGTGGGTTGCTGGGTGAACATGTTGGCATTGAGTGACAAGCCGAAGAGGAGTAGCGAAATTTGGAGAAGTATGAGGAATACCCCCAAGACGGTCTGGAGACGCCAAAGTCCTAATCCATCTAGTTTTCTCTGCCTCAGCAGGCCACGTTCCTCCAAAAATCCTCGCCTCCGCGCTGCCTAAGAGTTCAGCCATTGTTTCTCCATAACAGCGCCAAACACGGCGAAGACTAGTGCTGCCGTGGTTCGGTCCAGAACCATGGTTCGAACCTGACCAATGGTCCAGTTCTCGACGTTCCGGTCTAATTTAATGCCATTGAACCGGATCGAACCGGAATACGGTTCTCGGTTCATGTCACCGGGAACGGTTCTC
>LVVM01006243.1:14767-35677 GCA_001882365.1 Rhizopogon vesiculosus | reverse complement strand
GAACTGGAGTCACGAGGATATCGCTTCCAACAAGCCATTGCCTGTCTATGATAAACAGGTCAGGCTCATCAGGGAACTCGTAGAATAATGCCCTGTTAGGGGGAAGACCAGCCATAGATGCGTTGGCGAATAATGTGTGCTTTCGTGCCAATAATGTCGCCGACTTGCTCACGAGATGATGTACATACCTACCCAGTACGGCAGGAGGGCGTATCTAGCAGCGATAGCAATGCAGGATGGGTAAGGTCCTTGAGGGAAAGCACCATACGTGTTATGATTCCTGTAAAAAGGCATGAACGCAAAGAGCTGCATCCAACGGTTGCACAACTCCTCGTCGGTGTCACTGCGTGGCTCGTCAACAGACATTGATTTGCATTGCGCAGGACACGTACTGAATCTACACATCAGCGCCAACCATCGGAATTTGGCGGATCCGGAACTGTAGCACGCCTTGGATGTTGAGGTACATGTACTGCCACCTGCTGTAGTTGTCGCCAAGCTACCAGAGACGTTGATATCCTGCCTTATTTCAGCGAGTAAATTCGAAGTACCCAATGACCCGTCCATTTTCCAGCAGAGGGGAAGGTAGATCTGCTGATCAAGAAGGGACGCTTTCCGGGCAGGACCGATTGGACAACAAGGTTTGTCGTCTTTTCCTCCAAAAGCCCGAGCATGTTGTACACGTCGAGCTTCGCATACCCACCGTAGTGTATCGCGTTGGTCGCCAGGGTGTTACGGTTAAGGGATCCGATGGCTGCATTTCTGAGTTACATCGCAGCTGTATGCACGGGAAGAAATTTACCATTATGGATGGCATACGGCGAGCTGTTAGGGTTGACGCCTTACTCGCCATCTGCGCCAACACCCCGTTTTTCTATCACGGTCATAGTGGTCGAGACTAGTGCACATGAACCTGTAGAGGTTCCATTGATAGTCATGTTGCCGCTAGGTCCTCAGATTGTATTGCTGTAGCTTCATCAAACACCGCACGTTAGTACATTTTCAAGTTCAGCTGAAAACTCTCAAACGCCTATTCAGGATACTCCGAGTCAGAAACGACTGTGCCAACAACATTCAGGGGAGCCATGACAGAGTAGTTCGCACCAGTACCGCTGCTCACAAGTCAGCTTCGAACGGATACGAACACAGGCTCTCCTTACCAGGAGTCGCTACAAAACGAACTTGGTTCATTCATACCCAGCCAAATGCCGGAGAACTCGACACTCATATCTGACCAGTTTTGGAGACCTTCGGTCCACAGAGAGTATATTTTCGCTGATCCGTTCCTGGCAGACGGAACAAGCGCATGTAAAACAAACGTTCCATACGTGATATCCAGGCCAAACTTGACCAATGTACAGGGACCCATTTGGGTTCTTCATCCACACACCCCTGCAGTGCATTCATCGATGAAGTCCGTTTCCAGAACGCAAGAACTCACTGTTCAACATATGTAGCCAAGGAGGTAAAGGGACTCACGACGCGTGGTACAAGTGAATATCGTTCCATTGACCTGAAGTGCCGATGTCTTGATGGTGTGGAAGTTGATCCACTGGAAGTGAATTAGGGTGAAATGACAGTCTTATCTATGTCAGTCAGGTCTAGGGAGCGGCCGGAATGAAGATTTATTCTATATACAGCAACCAACAGCAAAAAACGCCATCAGTGCTGATATAAATTTATTTCAAAGGGCGAGCCCAGACGACTCTTTGACAAACGCTGTTAAACGTTGTTGCACCACTACAATTTTCGCATACAACTGTTCGGTTCTCTCTGCTTTCTAGTGCAGAAAATACTATCAAGTCATGTTGGCTGCCTCTCGTGTTTCGACCCTCACTTCACAAGTCGCCAAGCGGGCCATTCGAGTTGCTGGTCAACGCCAAGCTGCCCTTACCGCAGTGAGGCGTCGTGAAAATGTGTCTGTTCGGTCCATCCAATCAGTAGCCCAGACTGACAGGGTACGTCGCAAATTCAATTCACACTGTCACTCCTGAATGTACTCTATCTACAGGATACGATAACTAGACTTTTGTATTCCATTGGAACTAAACGAGAGGTCGAGCGACACCTTCGCATATTCTCCTCTTCCTCGCATCCCTCTCAGCCTGCAAAGTTTGCGGTTATCAAGGTCGGAGGAGCAGTATTGGACAACATAGATGAGCTGGCTCTCAGCCTGAGCTTCTTGTATCGTGTTGGCCTCTACCCGGTAGTTCTTCATGGTGCTGGACCACAAATGAATGATATCATCGAGGCGGAAGGCGTTGTTCCGGATTATATCGATGGTATTCGTGTCACTGGTACCACTTTCAACCTACTATTATTAGGTCTTGATAGCTAATCTCTGATTAGATGCAAAAACTCTTCAGATCGCCCGTCGAGTCTTCCTTGAAGAAAACTTAAAGCTCGTCGGTGCACTGGAAAAGCTAGGCACTCGGGCCCGCCCCATCACCTCTGGCGTATTCACCGCTGATTATCTCGACAAAGACAAGTACAAGCTCGTCGGAAATATCACTCGCGTCGACAAGCGTCCTATCGAGGCATCCATCAGGGCAGGCGCATTGCCCATTCTCACCAGCTTGGCCGAGACCCCTGACGGCCAGATCCTCAATGTCAACGCTGATATTGCCGCTGGAGAACTCGCCAAGGAGCTCGAGCCGATGAAGATCGTCTTCCTGAATGAGAAAGGAGGCTTGTTCCATGGCATCACGGGCGAGAAGTTGGATGTCATCAATTTGGATGAGGTACGTCTTATTTGCCATTACATATCCCCGCGTACACTGACTGCTCTATTTTGAAGGAATACGACCAGCTCATGAAGGAGCCATGGGTCAAGTACGGCACCAAACTCAAATTACGTGAATTCAAGGAGCTCCTTGACCATCTACCCCGTTCCTCGTCTGTTGCCGTCATCTCTGCTGATAATCTGCAGAGGGAGCTGTTCACAGACAGTGGCGCAGGTACCCTCATTCGCCGCGGTTACCGGCTCTTCAGACATGACAGCATCGAGACTATTGGCGCCGATCGCTTTCGCCAGGTTATTCATGACCGCGACCCCGAGGTGATCACGGGCCACTCAAGCGTTACTGGCGTTCTCAATGACCTCCAAAAGACACCTTACACCATTTATGGCGATGAGCCCCTGGATGTGGTCGCCATTGTCAGCCGCCCTGAAGGTGAAGTGCCAATCATGACGAAGCTTCTCGCCTCTCGCAGTGGAGTCCTTAACAATGTCGTTGACAATGTTTTCAACGCTATCAAGAAGGACTATCGCAAGCTTTTCTGGACTGCCCAGGTTGACGATGACAACCGCTCCTGGCACTTTGAGCGTGCTGATGGAAGTTTCACGCGTGCCGGAAAGAGCCTGTTCTGGTACGGTGTGCAGGACGTTGCCGAGGTACAGAAGATTGTCAAGGATTTCGAGGCCAAAGGCAGGCTCGAAAGGGCCTACTTGCCTGTAGGCCCTTCTGCTCCCCCTCACCGTACGGGAGCTGGTGCCACTAGGTCATATTCCACCCTTGCCCGTCGTCAAGTTCCTTCTGGCTCTCGGGGGTATGCTACTGCCGCAACCTCTCAGCCCACATCGACTGAGCCTAAGCGCCTCGCTTTGATCGGTGCGCGCGGGTTCACAGGGCAGGCCTTGACTACTCTCCTCTCTGGCCACCCCTACATCGATCTCACGCACGTCTCATCTCGCCAGCTTGCAGGATACCCTCTGCAAGGATACACAAAGTCCGCAGTCACGCATACCAACCTGTCCGTGGAGGATGTCGCGCGGATGGAGAAGGATGGAGAAGTTGATGCGTGGGTCATGGCGCTCCCCAACGGCGTCTGCAAGCCGTTTGTTGATGCGATTGATCGTGGAGCAAAAGAGCGTAGCTCTGGAGAGTCAAGCGTCATTGTCGATCTAAGCGCAGACTACCGCTTCGAGTCAGGATGGATGTATGGGTTGCCGGGTGAGGCGTCTGTGTAAATACCTCGTTGAATTGCCAAGTTTACATGTATTTTTTTTCTGCTTGCGTTATTCTTTGCGCGTTCTCTCAGAGCTGTATGGGCGCGATCCTATCCGAAAGTCGAAGAGAATATCCAACCCGGGATGCTATGCTACCTCCACGCAGTTGCTCATCGCGCCATTGCTGAAGTACGTAAAGCACGGGAGCTCGCCGACGGTGTTTGGTATCTCAGGATATAGCGGTGCCGGGACTGTTGCAGGCGCGAACGATCCAGATGGCAAACCGATAACGGTGGCCAAGGTTACACCAGAGAGTCTCGCCGGTGGTTTCCGTCCATACTCGCTCACAGACCACATCCACGAGCGCGAAGCAGGTCGTCACCTATCCAACCTCCTCGCGGATCCCACCAACCCTATCAAAATTGCCTTCATTCCCTCTGTCGCGCCTTGGTTCAGCGGTATCATCTCGACGTTGTCCATGCCTCTTAGTGAGAAGGTTACTGCTCGGGATGTCAAGGCTTTGTATGAGGAGAAGTACGGCGCGGAGAAGCTGGTGCATATCAAAGCGGGCGTTCCGGGCTTGCCGGATATCGAGAACAAGCACGGCTGGACTGTCGGGGGATTCCAAGTGCATAGTGAAGGCGATCGAGCTGTGGTGGTGGTACGTATACGCCTTTACTGTGTGCGAGGACATGTGATTGACTAGGATTAGGGTGGCTTGGACAATCTTCTCAAGGGCGCTGCAACGCAGTGCTTGCAGGTACGTACCCTGGTGTTGATTGGCGGGTGGCGGTGGCCTGATGTTTCTTGACAGAATTTGAACCTTGCTCTCGGATACGATGAGTATGCTGGGATACCCATAGAGTAATATTGATTCTTTATGTAAAATTTGAGGGTATTATTGGTATTTGATTCACCTCTTTCCTATGGTGTAGCCAGGGTACATACTTTGTGCTAGAATGATAAAGGCTGTAATATTAGTGGTTGAATTTCTTGCGCGCTGCGTTCACGGGTAGCGTGTTCATGGGTACCGGGGTTGCACCGGGGTGCAGTTTATTGACCGTTTACTAAATATCTTATCAGCTGCATCATTTGCCCAGACGACGCTAATGGGCGCCGAGAGACTAATACAATGAGAAAGCATTTAGACGCTCGCTGATAGTTTGGTTGTCTCTCCATAATTAGATATGTCATCCGCATGCTGTAGAACCATCGACGCGTACAAGCACCACTCACATCATCCCGGCGCATAGATCCTTCTCCAGTCTATGGCAGGCAGCAACCAAGACTACTTCCAGTCTCCCTTATACCAGATCCCTGAGCGGGAGCCCGCCGTCCCCGGGGGAGCTCCGCAATGGAGCAACGAGCCTGGAGTAAGTTACAAAGAACGTGCAGTGCCCAGTGTCAGTATCTGAGTCAAAACACGAACAGGATGCAAAAAGTTGATCTTATCGTTCTTCAAACAGGTACCGCAACCAGTGGAACACCATCCTACAGACGAGGAGCTTTTCGTGGCCGATACATATGGAGAATTGTTGCCCAATGCAGATTTCTTGAAGCAGCACTTTTTCCATGAAGGTCGTTTAACGGAAGCCCAGGCTTTGTATATTCTACACCAGGCGACCACTCTGTTGTCCCGGGAACCAAACCTTGTGAATGTAGAGAGCCCTGTGACAAGTGAGTACACCCTGGATCTGGATCAAAAGTGGGCGTGTGAGCTGAACCATCCAAGTATGCGGCGATATCCATGGGCAATACGTGCGTTATCGTGGTTTCAATGCTGTGTGTGCGTGCGCTAAGGTTCTGGGGTGCGGATAGTATGATTTGATGAAATTACTGGAGATCGGTGGAACTTTTTCTGATAATGCGTATCTGTTCCTCGGAGACTATGTTGATCGCGGAAATTTTGGGATCGAAGTGAGTTTCTGGTTTTTTTTTGTCTGCCTCTGCCTCTGTTTCCGTTTCTGCGTCCTGATCCTCGACCAGTGTCTGCTTTATCTATACGCACTCAAGCTCCAATATCCAAAGCACATCACATTACTACGAGGGAATCACGAATGTCGGCACCTAACGGAATACTTCACTTTCAAACGAGAATGTAGGCTTTGCCGCGGCTACTGTGTTATATGCTGCTTACGTTTGATCGTAGGCCTCCATAAATACTCACCCGCGGTGTACGACGCCTGTATAGCTTCATTCTGCTCCCTTCCTGTGGCGGCGCTAGTAGATAACCGCTTTTTCTGCGTTCACGGGGGTCTTTCGCCAGAGTTGATTACTTTAGACGATCTCCGCAGGGTCTGTTTAATTTCGTTATTCAATTGAGTGTGTTCCAGACTCACCCAAATAATAGATCAACCGCTTTCAGGAACCTGGATCAAGCGGCCTATTGTGCGACTTGCTATGGTCAGACCCCGTGGTTAACTTTGGATATGAACACGAGCATTCACAACATGGTCCGCCCCTACCTCCTGGCACCGCGTTCGAGCATAACTCGGTGCGAGGATGTTCATACTTTTTTACGTAAGTGCTGTCGCATGCAATGGGTCTTTTCCAAGCCTGAATGAGCTGAAGATATGAAGCTGCGTGTCAATTCCTGGAGCGCAATAACTTGCTGGGGATTGTGCGTGGGCATGAAGCTCAAGATGCGGGGTAATGAGTTTCTCTGATGGCCGTGTTGTATTGCTGTATGCTCAAGCCATAATTGCAGATACATGATGTATAGAAAGACGCCGACGAAGAAGTTTCCCTCCGTCATTACAGTGTTTTCCGCCCCTAATTACCTGGATGTATACCACAACCGCGGAGCAGTCATCAAGTACGCGAACAAGAACATTACTATCCGTCAGTATAATTCGAGCTCTCATCCATACTGGCTTCCCAATTTCATGGATGCCTTTACGTGGAGCCTACCATTTGTTGGTGCCAAGAGTAAGCCAGATCTATTTCACATATCTACGTTCGTTTACGGTGGCATTTACAGTTACGGAGATGTTGCTTGCTATATTGGCAACGTGCAGCCCAGAAGAGCTGGAAGACACCGAGGTCTCTAGCGAAGAGGGAGACGAAGCCAGCAGGACAGTGACGGACCTTGCATTCCCGCCTACGGATGTGGCAGCGCGTAGGCAAGCGATCAAGAATAAGATTCTTGCCGTTGGAAAGATGCAACGAGTCTTCCAGCTTCTTCGGTCCGTAATTTCTGCAATTTGATTTTAGTGCCGAATGCTTACTAGGCTGCAGTGAGGAGGCCGAGAACGTATCAGAATTGGCTGCTGTTACGGTGGAGGAGGGAATAGTCGGTCTGGGCCAAGTCGGGTCAGATTTACTTACTGCACAAGGCACACAGATGAGGCACTATATTCGCAGTTTCGCCGACGCGTAAGCATTACTTTTCCTTTCCTGCGCATTGGTTGTTGTCTCATTTCCTACACTCGTATAGTCGCCGCTCAGATATGATGAATGAACGCCTGCCAATATTCCAACCAACGGATTCGGTGACTGACTTCCCTGTGATACCAGCGCCGAGTATGCGGCGCAGGGGCAGCGGCGACAGTATGGAGGATTTGATCCGCCGAACACTAGAGGAGCCCGACGACGACGGAGATATTGGGACGGTGGAAAGAGTTTCAGACCGTATTGCGGCTGGAAGGAAAGTAACAGGTAAACCGATGCCTCTGAAGAGATATGAAACTACATGACGATTTACGCATGACAAGATGATCTAAACTGTCGTGCCTGAAGATACCACTGATGTCTTCTGATTGCTGTATGTTACCCGCAGTCGTACATCGTTTTACGAATGAAATGCAATATGGCACGACCGCCCCAATTGTAATATCGCTACCCCTACATGATGCTATGTGAATAGTTGAGATGAATTATACTGGATTGTACTGGTTAGCCAAAACTCAAATAAAGACGCGCGAAGCACACACCTTCTAAGTAATCAGCCGCAAGGAGCCTATTCAATACACGTTCATTCAGACCACATTCGAAGAGACAATAATGTGACATACAATTCGAGGGCGACTTCGGGTGGTATGCGTTCGGTGAACTCGTTCACATCAACACCCTCTTTGGATCCAGGCCCCTCGTAGTACGCCTTGAAGGACATGAATTCACAGACCTTCTCGACCACAGCAGCGCTATTTTGGCCATGAGAAGACACAAGTAGGCTTCCTAACCGGGTCGGCACTCACCGTTCACTAATCGGACATGTGTTTGCAATTGCCTCCCTGAAACTGCCTGCGGCGCGTAAAGGTTTTTAGATGACAGAGAACCCAAAATATCAAAAGAGGGCTTACTGTCTTCGCTAAGCATATTTTTGAGGGTGCCGCTAATCATGGCAACACTTCGCTTCACAAGAAACGAGTAGCCATCTGAACTGGTGATCTTGACCCAGTCGTCCTGCTTTTCAGCACCTGCATCCTAGAGCACTGTCAGTGGGTGGATGAGAGATATGTGTCTGCGGTTGTACATTCATCTGGACATCGTTGGGCATTATGAGCTCACCGTTGTTGTGTCACTGGTGCCAGTAAAAGCCCCTTGCGGCGGTAAGTAATTGTTGAGCGTGAGAATAAGATACCTTAGATGAGTTTTACTGAGGGTCAGGCAGCATCCTGAGGATCTCTCGTTTCCATCACTCGTCTACCACCGCGCACGACTCGTCATTGAGCCGCAGATATGGCTCTCCCCAAGGCATGTTCAATATGCATCTCTGAATTGACATGATCTAAATGCATTCTGTTACTTATCTAGCGGATCATGAAGGTGTGTTCAATCATGTTTACAGCATCTCCCCAATAGCCAGCCCGTCCCTGACCATGTTTCTTTCATCTATCCTCCATTCCTTCGCATAGGAAACTGAGCGTCTCGTCGCAGACCCCGCACCTGGAATCACTGCTGCGCCGCATGGGGACAACCTGCGTTACTTTGATGTAACGATTCAAGGGCCTGATGGCAGTCCCTTCCAACGTGAGTTATTGGGATTATAGATGATGCAATGTCTGAATGCTGAAAGCATCCGGTAAGAGGGCGTATTTCGCCTCGAATTGTTCCTACCGGAGGAATATCCCATGAGCCCGCCAAAGGTGCGATTTCTCACAAAGATATACCACCCAAACATCGGTGAGCACTTAAGTTGCCATCGTGCCTGCGCAATCTAAATATGTCTATGCGCTCGCAGACAAACTGGGTAGAATCTGCTTAGATATTCTGAAAGGTGTGTCCGCGTACCTCGGATGATGGGTTTATTACCGGTTTTGAACTTCACTGCCTTTGCAAGACAAATGGTCTCCAGCATTGCAAATCCGGACTGTGTTATTATCGATACAAGCATTGTTAAGTGCGCCGAACCCCGACGATCCACTGGCTACGGATGTCGCCAAACATTACAAAGAGGATGAGAAAGACGCACAAAGAGTTAGCCGGGAATGGACGGAGAAGTATGCGTCTAACTGAAGAGGGCACGAATGTTGTAAGCTGAGTATAGGAAAGCATAAACGCTAGCAGTTAATTTGTTGAAGTATGGACCTACGAAGCTTGATTCTCAGGATGCGGGGGTACGTCGAAAGGGGACCTTCTGTGGTAATATTTGCATCTTGATTTCATATTTTGGCAAGTAGCACGTAAGGGAATTCGTAAGGGGATCAATACGGTTTAGCTGGTCTAGACTGGGAAGGTCTCGGCTAAGTCTAGAGCCTGTGAATTCGGCAAGATCTGACAAGTCCTTTGGGTCTTTCTCAGACTACCTTGGCCGGTATTTACAGGCAAGGGATGGCACGAGTAACTCGAGATCTACCACCAACTTTGACCTCAAAGGCGAGTAAAACAAAACGCGTGCTACTTAATACCGCACTTTCGTGACAACCACTTCTCGTCTGTACGTTAAAGCACTATACAAGGCTTCAGGATGCATCATGGTGCTGACCACCTGTCTTCTTGCCTCACTGCACCCAGAAATTTTTATTAAGACATCAAGGCTTCTAATTGCCTTCGTACACCCAACTCGACAAGTTCAAATCCCTTCCTATTTTTTTACACCGTGTATACGCTACATTCTTCTCGTCCCGTCATGTCGATCTTGAACGCGGACATAACACACATCCTTATCAACGATCTGCTACCCACTAACGGTGGTCCTCCATCTGAGCTCTTGAACTTCGCCAGTACATCTCGATCCTTCCGGGACTCCTGCCTTCCCTACCTCTTCTCTGACGTACGGTGGCCTCATAAATCCAAGGCAGACAAGGAGTCTGGTCTTCATTTCTTCCCTGAAGGCCTCTGGCCATACATCAGGTGAGCACCCTCATCATCGTCAATAATATTAACATTTACCACCATTTTTCTCCCAAAGGCACTTTCGGCTGGAATGGTTTGACGAATGGACAGAACCCACTCGTCTCAAGTGGGGGGTCCTGGATAAAGACGGTAATTACGTTCCTCGTGACCTCGTCAAATTCGCATCGGCCATCGAGAACATGCCCAAGCTATCCAAGGTGACCTTGAGTTGTCCCTTCGTCGTACCTCGATCCTTCTTCCAATCCCTCGGCCTGTCACAATCCCTCAACACTGTCACCTTCATCGATACACCGCTTACAGGCATAGGGTCCATCTCCCCCGTCAAGCTCAAGCATATTTCCCTCGCACCTGTTGGACAGATACTTCGCATCGGGGATGGACCGACGGTACCAAAGTTTTCTGACATCACGTACTTCATGCGTGACTGGCGGAGAAAGTACCTTTCTCAGGCACACTGGAGGCAAGTCGTAGAAACCCAAGCATCCGCTCAGTTTATCAGGACACACGCTCCATATCTCACACGTCTCGAGTTGTCGGGTAATCTATGCTCTTTGAGCGCTCTATCCGGAATTGATTGGCCGCTCCTGGAGACCTTTGTGCTCACAGGCCGTGTACCAGTGACGCAGTCCTACGAGTCCCCCGCGCATGTACAGCTTTTCAACGCGCTCGCACGTATGGAATCGTTGCAAGATCTGCGATTACTCTTCGCGCAAAGCCGATCGCAGGAGTTCCACGTCCTTGGGCGCGATGATCCTCCAGATCCGACGCACACGGCAAAGCTAGCGACCCTTACCAACTTTGCCATATCAAACGCATGCAAGCTCGATGGAGTCTTCAATCACATGTCATCGTTGGAGCGGCTAGCCATTCTCGCTATCGAAGATCTTCCGCGCTGGCCCATTGCGCTTGCCCAAGCAGAAGTCGACCGCGTGCTAGCGGATGTTGCCGCGAGCGGCTGCGGGCTCACGCACTTGCGCATCATCGTCGAAGACAAGCTCACGCCGGAGGTGTGTTGCTCAATCACCGCCAACTGCCCTCACCTCCAAACGTTGGAGATCGAGCGATGCGGCTACCACGATGGTAAATCGGTATCGAGCTGGGTATGTGTTTCCCTCAGACCTGATACATTCTCATTACTAATATTGAGGCTGATCTTTTGGCACATGTGGTCGCTGCAGCAAGAGTTCCTCGCAGCCCTATCCCCTCTATCGGCACTTCAGGACCTGCGAATCTGTATGCAATTCCCGGAGTATGATGATGTCGATGAATTGGAGTCGTGGCGCACGGTGCGCAAGGAATGCGCGAAGGCGCTTGCGAAGGGGTTGAAGCGACTCGGCAAAGTCGGGTTTGAGTATAGGAAACGTGCAGGGACACATCGTTATCAGGATGCTTGGCTAGATTTCCAAATCAGTCGGAGGAATGGAGGGGTTGTCGAATTATGCCAGCTGCCAGCCATGTGGTACCGGTTCCCGGAGGTGTGGGAATCGTCACGATCGCCGTTTTGATGAACCGGGCGCCACGGTGATTTTCTGCTTGCATGTACGCGTGTTTTTTCTTTTATTTGTCATGGGCATATCTGTATCTTACATGGGGAGTCGGGACAACTCGATGAAGTTTGGATCTTGGTTGTTTGTCATCATATGTTGTTTTACATTGCATCTTTATCCACGCACATACGTAGTGTACATAGATATATTGTATACCTATAGGCTTACTACTGAAAGCTATGACTTTGGTATCTTGTCACTTCGAGGACCTACTAGAAGTTAAACGTCACGCGTGCAGTGCCTATTTACCACACTAGAACATGACATTAAGATTGTTCCATGCAGAAGGGAACAGTGGGATGATCTAGTGGTAGATAGGAACGTCATTTATGGGACCTTCGGTCTTCCATCGGACGGAACATGGGCAACACAAGTAATTTGATATATCGAAAGCCTAGTTCCCAATGGGCTCGACGATGCCCTGTTCATTGACATCTCTCCCACTGGCCTCTCCCCCGACAAGGTACTCTCAGGTCGCCTGGACAATAAGGAACCAAAAATTGGCTCCATGTCAGGTGAGCCCGTGTGAGGTTCAGTTTTGTGCGGCGTTGTCGATGGAGTGTCTTGGAAAAGTCACGTCATTGTACGTTAGGAAGACTTTGAAGCGAGCACCGGCATGATCAGCGTTCTCGAAGAAGGCAGAAGTGCTTACTTGATTGGTGAACCTTGCTTGTCAGGACAAAGTCCGCGGTTCAGTGAATTACCATCATGGATGCCATTGACTACGGCTAGTTGACTTTGCAATACCGCTACTTGGTGTTGTCTTATGACAATCTTATGGATGCTAGAAGGTTCTGTGTACCATATAGCCCTGGCCAGTCTAGATGTGGGCCGATCAGGGGAATATACCACAATGGGTCGATCTGCATTTGGAGTTGCGTACAAGTCTTGCACAGCAACTTGATGCTTACTCAGACTGGCTGTCTTTCCAATTACCGGACTGTCTTGTCAACAATCACACCAACGAAGTTCCATGATATCAATGTTATCAGATATGCGCAATATATCCACCAACCACAGGATCCATAATACTATCCGAGTACACGTTATACGAGTGTGCTTGGGGAATCGGAGCACAACACCTACACCTACTACGACAGCTAACATCCATGCCACTGACACCGTGTAATGCCTATTATCTCCCGCCATCTACAGTGATAGGTCTGCTTCGCATGTACCTCCTTCTGGTTCAAAAGCCGAAACGATGTTTTGGAATGCGACCAAGCATTCCCTGGTTCCGTCGGCCTGCCCAGCTATGAGACTTTTGTTAATATTCGGTTTACTTCGTGCTGTCATTATTATCATGGCCGCACCTATCGGGTCCAATATGGCCCGACGGACACCAATCGCTGGTCCTTCTGTCATTATGCACGTCATCCCACGTCCTATCATGGATGCGTATATTGACATTGTCATGTGTTTTTTTTCAGGAAGCAGCTTGAGAACGCTGATTCGGGTTATTCATCTATGGCTAGCAGTCGTGATTTTGTGGAGCTTGCAACAAATACGCCGGTATCTGGAAGTATGACTTCTGTGTTAGCAGCCGATGCGGGATTGGTGACCAGGAGTAAGTCTGCGTAGCATCGATTGTCGTGTCGAACAAACCTAATAACTGGTGTTCAGCGATAGCGCTAGCTGCTCCTACTGGGACATCGGTAGCGGCATCCACAGCAAAGAACGAGTTTGCTAATTATTTCACGTTCAACTTGGATGAGAGTTCTCTGAAACTATACACGATCGGCATAATCCTGGCTGAAATACAAGATTGACACTTGTTCTTGTAAGTGGGCTCACATTTTTGTGTTACCAGGAGATTGAGATCGAGTTGCCAGAATTTCCAATGGGACGTCATGCGGCACATAGCGAATGCCATGAGATGCATGGTGCGGGGCTCAACAGTGCTCGCCCCTCACGAGCAAGAACGTGGCTCCTTGACAAATACTATTTGTCGCACTTTCCTGCCGTGTGCGAAAATGTAGCAGAGCTACGCCATATGCAATCCTGGCACCCTGCGAAGGCAGCATGTGATTATATCAATAGTATGTATGTAATTTTCAAAGACAACAATTTACAGTGGACTGGTTTGTCGATGTATTTTGTAGACTTGGACAAATTAGCTTTTACGTCTTGTCTCGTAGACCGTGACGAAGCTTATATGCAGTACGGAGTTAGCGAATAAATGTGCTGTTATGATATCTGGAGACGCACCGTCCAGGTTGGCTATAGTCGAACGCATTGTACAAGAATTGGAAAACGTATAGCCGGAAGTTTGAACCGGAGAACTGCACATTGGTTCGCAAGATAAATTGGTCAGCGTCAGTGATGACACCAGGAATCTGGAATCCATATGTAAGTACAGTGGGAGGCTGGTCTAATGACGGGCTCTTGAATTTCGTCATCATACCAGGCTCCTGCTGCACAGCGTTGCAACCAAGTCACGCACCACTCAATAACACGTTGAACGTCTCATCATCCGATTTGCGTGCTACTTGAGCGGCCCAAGATCGAGCGTTTCGGACAGAATCGTGTTACACTTGCAGTAGGAACGTAGGATGGGGGTAACGTTGCAGCCTCATCATACCTTGTGCAAGTTCCTACGGGCCGGAACTATTCTGGGAAATGACACCTCGTTGCAGTCCTTCATGTGAAATAAGTCGTGTTGTTGGCAAGTAAAAAATAAGGCTGTATTTGTGCACCGCACGGTCTGGTCAGCTCAGAGGCATTGCTCGACAAGGGATAAAGCTTAGATGATGACGGTGACCGGAGAAAACAAGGGCCCATGTGAAGTCACAAACAGTGCATGCCCGTTTAGGGTGGGAGCATCCGAGTCACTACACGTAGGACTCCCCTTTGTTCTTGCCTGTGGACCTTGTGGTCTACATCCATGTCTTCAGAATATCCTTCTCACCTGCATCTTCAACCAAATGGAACCTCGTTCAAGCGCACATTTGAACAGTTTGGTTACGACTCAGGCTCCTCAATGACCAGCGCTCTCCAAGCCACCGGTAGTGGTGCAGGAAACCATCATGTACCCCCAGGTTCCAGTAGCAACAATGGTGGCAACGAAAGAAACAAGAGGGCAAGGAGTACAAGCAGCTCGTCTCTCAGTGATCGTTCTGCAGATTCTTCCAGGTCATCCGAGTACAATACTGCTCGATCTAGCGCCTCGCTGAGCGAGACCTCTACCAACGACCAAAACCTCACTCTTGATCAGAACACGAGATCCATAGATTATTCGGTTCCTCTCATTGCTTCTCCTTCGAGTACATGTACTTTGGCAACACCAGCACCTGTACTACCGAGCACAGAACATCAGGATGAAGATATGTCTGATAGCTCTGGTTTCTCCTTGGACATCCCACGTCCTACTCCTCTACCTGCAGTACCTTCTACTACACATGACGCTCTCAGGAACTCCCTAGAACGCTTCAACGAGTTTGATAGTCACATCGCAGCCCTCCGACGTTCGCATTCACGTACGCCGTCTTGGATCCGTACAGCATCTCCCGCACAGTCGCCGCACCCTGCCTCAAACACTACTCCAGAGACATTTGAGAACTGGGATTGGACTCATTTTGGAGATTCTCCCGCCTCATCGCACACAGCTGGGGAGGATTCCCGACACCAATTTTCCACAGATTCTACAGGTTCAGTCGGGTCTGGGGGTACATATACTGCGGTTCCCAGGGAAGGAGATTCGTTATCTTTCCCAGCATCAGATGGTATGGGTCTCTTGCGATGTTACATACATATTACCGCTGATTACATATTACCCGCTGACAGGCGTATCACATCCCGGCTATGCTGCCTCATCAAGTAATACTTCCAGTTCTACATCATCATTGACCATCCCCCCTCATCCTTCGTATCGCCTATCCTCACCAACTTCATCATCATCTAGGGCGAATCCATTTACCCGGGAATCTAACGAGTTTCCAAATGATTTAACTGGATCACCCGATTCCGCAGCGTCAGTCTCGCAAATTGAAAGAAACGATACTGATGTCTTAGATGGCCTTGACGGCAGGCAAGGTACTGATCATTCGATTTCTGGCTCGTCAACTTTGCCATGGGCTTCCTTCCCTTTCCCTCGACATTCTTCGCCTGCTACTTTATCGCCGGATGTGGCCACACGCCTTGACAGTGTCTTCGTGCCACCAACTTCGGATCTGCCTACCACGACACAAACTACTAGACGCAGTACTCATTCAGGTATTGGCCCGAGAACCATGAGTTCCGCGCGTACATCAGCAACTACTTCTACAGCTTCTTCTGGTTGGTGCTTTGTCCTATAAGTGATGATGATGATGATGATGATGATGATAATGACTCACGCTACGCTTTTACATCGCGTCTTTTTTAGTGTTTGCAGGACCACTTTCCCACTTCTATGGTACCAGCGAGGAACGTCACCGAGGTACCTCGAATACATTCGAGGTTGACAGTGACCCACCACCTTCTGTGTCTGCCGGCAGATATGAAGAACGCCATGCACGTGCTAGAACCCTTATTGGACACTCGCGCACCTCAAGTATGATGTCTGTATTCTTTCTATGCTGTCGTTTACGAATTGTACTAGGTCGCCCCTTCTCGGAGGCTTTCGCCTCATTTGACAGAGCGCAGACAGCTCAGGATTCTGGCGAAACGGAAGCGTCACTTGACCCATTCTTTGCAGAGCATTCCACGGATCATGGGTTCAATGAGAGAAGGCGCAGGATGATTGCTCGTAACCGTTACAGCATTGCCAACGAAGATAATGATGACGATGATGACGCCTCTCACCCCGAGAGAGTGCATGAAATCATCGAAGGTCTTCACAACGCCCGTGGTCTGCTTGAGCGTGGCGTAGAAACTGGTAAAGGGCAACGCCTTTATCTAACTTCTATACACTTATCTTTCTCATTCAGCTCGATCGTTGTCTGGGGCGCCTTCTCGACCTGAACCTAGTCCACCTCCGCCTCGATATCGATTTCACTCCCGCTTGTATGCTTCCGCCACGACGGTTTCCAGCAATTCCTTGGTGTCGGAGAGTGCTGCGGAGCATCGCCGGACCAACGCCAGGGCACAACTTCGCTCACAGATGTTTAATTCACGTCCTAGTTCAGATGAGCCACCTCGAGACACTTCAGAGCTTTCCACTTTGACTGCTGCTGCTCGTTTGAGGCGTCTTATAGCTAATCAAACAGACTCTTCACCATCATCGAATGCACCTTCTGGTCCTCCATCCTCTGGTCGGACAAGCGAACTCTCATCAAGGCCGTTTGGGTACAACGGTTCTGAGACACCATCTCAGTTGCCACGGGGTGGCTTGGACGATCGGGAGAGAGTTCGATTTGCGGAGATATTGTCCGATCGCAGACATCCTCAGGCGAGAAGCGGGGATGACAGATCTCCATCGAGAGACCACAACCACACCGAAGACTCTCTCGACAATATCTTCGACCCCGTGTTCACTCCGATCGACACCCTTCCGGATTTTGCAAACTCAGTCGAGGAAGACGCACAACTACCATATGCCTATCGTCCGCCCACGCCACCGCTCCACAGTGTACGTACACGCTCGCGTTCTCCGCCTCGCCTGTCTTGGGAACGGCCCCAGGCGTCCACGGGTGATTCGTCTGCCAGGTCTCATCCATTTAGTAACGTTAACTTGGATGTGTTCCCGCCTGGAGTATACCGCGATTCGTTGCGACGATCGATACAAGCAAGCCAAACACGTAGTATTCCGCGTATACCGGAGCCTGCGCCTTCTTATGAACCTCCCACATTTTCACTCGGGAATTCGGATGAGGATAATGACAGTGATGACATGGAATCTTACTTTGGTATTCCAGTGCGCCACATTTTGCAATATGCAGTGCATAATTTGATGCTGACCTATTTGTATAGCCAAGGCGTGGAAGAAGAGAACACACAGCAGCCGCGAGGTCCGTGTTATGGATAGCTTTCATGTGTCGTTCATTGATCATTCGTTTACGCTATAGCGCACGACTTGCACCCAGACGTATGATGCCAGAATCTGCTGTATCGACAACTTCATTAGCGTTTGGTGTCGACGCTCACGACACGTCCTTACCAAGTAATAGCGCATTCGCTGGTTCGCGGGGCCGCATCCTTCCGCTGAGAGGACAGCAGAGCGATGAGCATCTTGCGAGGCATCGACTGAATGAACCGGGAAGAGGTCTTCCAAGTTCGCCTCTCGATTCGTTCTGGTCCGGCGACAGGCGTGACGCCCCTACGCACAACCCCAGGCCCCCGTCCTGGTCCCAGGATGTATCTGAAGCTCGTGACAGAATGAGAGCAATTCGTGACTTGATGGATCGGTACGGTACCGATAGCGAACGCTCTGACTTGGCCTCCAGGCGCGATATCCCTCCACCTCACCAGGAACCCCCTGGCAGACCCGGAAATCTTAATCGACATGTATCACTGCCATGGCGGTCTTCACTAATCCAGTCTCATGGATCATCCACAGGCTCAGGGTCTCCGTCCAATTCTAGGAGTTCTAGTTCCAGTAGCAGTGATCTCAATCCGTATCGCAATATCGTGGACAGACCCCGAGAGCGGCAAGAGCCGACGCCACAAGAAGAACGGACGCCCATCCGTACTTTGAGGCAACGCGCTGCTCTTATACGAGGAGCACCCCGAACGGACGGTACTCGCATTCGATCGATGTTCCGGACGATGGCAAGGAGAAATATGGGCGATTATATGGTATGTGTGATGTGTTATGTTTACTAAGATGTTCTTCATTGATTGTACTTTTTGCATGTAGCCGGATGAGCTGTTTGACTCATCGTATGAGGGTCTGTTGTCGCTGGGCGAAACACTTGGCGAGGCTAGGTCGAAGGCTACACCCGCCGACGTCATTGCCTCGCTTCCGACAGGGACTTATCAGACGTGGGCGAAGGAGGACAGTGAGACGCGGTGTCCGATCTGTTTGGATGATGTGTGTATTCAATCAGCTGAAATAATCATATTGATTCTCACCTTTCTTGTGCAGTATGAACGCGATGATCCCATTACAAAGCTCGTCGAATGTCCCCATTGGTTGCACAAGACCTGCATGGAGGTACGTTTTGTCTGTCTATCTGTTGCGCTCGCTGATGAGATCCTTCTCTAGCAATGGCTCAGGACAGCGAACACTTGCCCTGTATGTCGCAAAAAGGTTAAGGGCTCCCCAAAGTGCCCATTTAAGCCTAATCCGGCAAGCACAACTGGTGTGGCTAGTGCTTCAGGGTCCAGAGCGCCTGGATCGGGAGCGAGTGGCACTCACGGTCGGTCGGATTCTACATCTGGGGCCGTTGGCATTCGTTTAAGTGACCTAATCAATCGTGCTCGCCGAGGGTCCAATGCTCAATCGAGTAGCGTTACTCAGCAGCAGCCATCACTCCGTGTCCAAACGGGCGATGTCACTCCTACGGAGGCAAGATTCCGTAGTGGTGGTGCCACTCATTATCATCATCACCATTATCACTATCTCCATGTCCATCCACCACGTCCAGATCAATCTCACGGTTCACAATTCCCGGATCCTTATCGCCAATCCCCAAGCTCAACTTCAAGCGCACCTCAAACTGGTGCAGGACCCCGCGTATTCCCATCTACTCAGAATGCTAGCGGACCTCGTCCTATTGCGTCGGGTCGCCTAGCCCTTTCACGCCCAACTTCCTGGTTTGGGTCAATGACAAGTCGAGCAAGTGCTCGACGAGCGCCTGAATCACCACAGGATAGCAACACACGTTTCCCATCTTCTCCTATGGATTACGAAGGCAGCTTCGGAAGATCAAGTTTCTCAAGTGAAGCTTCTGGCTTTCATCATCCCGTTCCAGCTCCACAGAGCACCTTCGGGGCGCCTCCCTCATCTAGCGTCATGTCCAGTGGACCATTTTCTCAAACCCCAGGCTCCTCGTCATCACCATCTACTACTGCATCTAATAGGCTAGATACTTATTCCCTCGCAACAGGTGAATTGCAACAACCCTTCCATGGTACGTCGCGCACGAATGGGGGCTCTTTGGGGAGCCGCTCTCATATGACCATGCATCCCAATAATGCAGGTTCGGCTGTGCAGCATCTCGGATCATTCAACACGGACGATGGACTGGAATCACGAAGCACTGCGACTAGCAGTGGCTATGTGAGGCCAGGCGGTCCTGGGGCATCGGGTCTTCCTCCATGGTGGCGGTGAGCTGTGTCATTGATCATATATCTGTCATCTTCTAGTGTATAAGTTATTTTGTGTCATGTTTAGCATTACATCACCACTTTGTACGGCCTTTTTTCACTTTACGCATAGATACATGTTCCTCTCTTCTCCGCATAAATGTACCTGACGATCACGAATCGCATCTGACTATAATTCAGTGACAATTTATTTACGAATTGTTCTGGTGTCGGCACTGAGAATAACAGGCAATTGACGCGACCGACACCAAGGATAATGTAAACCAGGCTGGTGAGCAACGCAGTATCAGTAGAACAAACAACGTTAATAGAATTTCGTTCACGACTCGATTCAAGACTTCCCGGACGTGGGCAGAGCATTAAGGGAAGAGCAAGGAAGAGTATCGTTGTTTCTATACCAGTCAGCGCTTCTGGAGTAGTAAAAGGTGCTGCCAGATGAAGGAAAAGATACTGAGTATCCCAACGAAAAAAAAACTTATCTTTGCATAACAACGGATTGATAATTTACCCAACGACTTCACCAAGCAGCCTTTAAGTGAGCTACACAGACCATGTGAGTCGCACTGCTAAGCTTGCAGCAACTTGGAGGAAATGCTAGTTACAAGTGTTTGACATGACCGTGACTGTCCATTCAGCACGTTCCAACCTCCTTCAGCCGAGGCCTAGGGCAGTTGTTCCATCGAATATTTGTTCCTGTCCGAGCAGCTTGCATGTGGGAAGTAAGTTTGGCAAACATGAACTCTCGTCACTCGTGATCGTTGGAAAATAGTAAGGGCACCGACAAACAAATTTGTCTTTACATAACAAGGAAAAAACTTTTTTGCTGAACCTCCGAGCGCGCTGCATGCGGAGCTTTGTGAGTTGGGCCAGCTTACAGCAAGGTAGAGAAACACATACCAGGGCAAACAAGAGCCTGACCTGCTAAGTGCT